>CANUEX010018845.1:0-95743 GCA_948099535.1 Jatropha multifida
AAATATAATAGGTCAACTTGTAGAATATTTTCATGTAATTATGGTGTTGAAATCAGATATTAGGCTTACTACGGGCCTCGGGGGCCTTAAGCTTACCCAAGTCCTAGTGCCGGTCCGGCCCATGGAAACGGGTCGTGACAGAAAGGAAGAAAATTTTAACCGCGGAGAGGGATATTTTGTGCTTAATATATTTGTACAAATTTTTCACAATAAATCTTATATTATTTATGCTCATAATAATTATTTTTTGTTTAATTTATAAAGTTTGAGATTCTAATTAATTACTTATAGTTAAAATTTGACTTGAAAATAATATATTATATATTTGTATTATTCATACAATCCAATATCACAAATTAACTTGTCATAAGCAAAATAAGTGTACATTTATATTAAAAATATTTTATTTTTTTGACAATATACCCTTTTTAAAACACAATTTTCTGATAGAGGATAAAAGATAAATAAGATAAAATCTAAAAATATATAAATAAAAACAGAGTAATAATAAGGACGTATCAATTATATAATATTTTGTACCAATATAGAATTATTGCAATCTGTCTGTAGCTTTCTTTGTCTATTTTCTAAACTTCATTTTATGGCCTCGCTTTCTCTTTTCAATTTTAGTGACTATAGGAATTAGATTAATGTTTATATTGAGCAATTTAATCGGATTAAGGAATACTTTATTATAATTTAGCTCATTTAATTAATTTCTTTTTAAAATAAAAATTATAAATTACAGGAAAAAAATGCAAATATACTATTAATTTTAATTATATATTTTTTTACTTATAATTCGGTGCATCTCTGAACCAACTTATGCTCATGGAGACTAAATCCTTTATTTCCTCAAATAAATAATTATTTGTACCGTTTTGAATATATTCAAAATAAATATTTATTATTTTTTGAAATTTTAATGGAAATATTATTAATAATATTGTTTATCCTTTTTTTTAACAAGAGTTGGGTTCAATTGCTCAAAATAAAAAGTTGATGAGTCTCCTTGAGTTAAGAAAATCTTTTGGATTCAATCGGACATTTTTAAAATCGCAAGGGCCCAAATTGGTCCTTAAGCCTTTTTCTGTATCATCATTAAACGAAGCCGTTTTAGCTTTTCAAGCTAGCTAGCTCTAATATTCGGGAGTCTAAGCCGGATCGGCCTTTTACTCTCTCCGGACCATCACCCTGACACCGTTTATCAGCGCCTTCGCCTGCTCCTGCTCCTCCGCCGCCGCTGTTTGCCCATTTCATCTGTTGTCTTTTCTGCCATTACCCATCGCTTTTCAGGTTCTCTCGCTGTCTCTACGTATCTGTTACCTTTCTTTGCCATCGTTCTGGTGTATTTTTGCTTATGGTTAATTTGAGTTTGTGTTGATCCATTGTGGATTTCAATACGTTTTATCTCTTATTTAACCATATTCCATAGTTATGTTTATTTGCAAGGCATCCCTTTTTGTCCCTAAATTTTGTCATTATCAATTTGCTTTTCTCTTGTTAGTTCTATCATATCTAAGTAATTAGTTGATTCTGGTTTTTCTATAATCTGTTTTATTTGAGTTCTAGCTTGTTGGTTGCATTTGTTTTTTTTTTTGTCAACTTTCTGTACTTATTGTTTTATCTGAAACAAAGCTTTATCCATCAAATCGAATTCCAGATGTTATTATTATTATTATTATTATTGAAAAAGGGTACTGCATTCTTCCTCCATTGTTTTTTTTATATAAATAGCATCCAAATTATTTTCTCCTTTTGTTATGCAACTTATAATTTCATCTACAATCAATTAATGAATAGGATGTTAACATTGTTTTTATGGTTCTGATTACAGTAGTATTTTCGGTTTAAAGGAGGATCCCTCGTCCTTCACGGTATATATATATTTTTTAATAAACTTTCTTTTATTGCCAAAGGACAACGATAGTTTTTGTTGCACAGTGAGGAAAGCAGCAGAGTCGCCTAGCATGGTGGCCAAAGTTCGCTATTTGTGCTCTAAAGAGAAGAGAATGTTTCCTCCAGCTTGAACTCAATAATGGCCACTAAGATCCTTCAAATTAGAGCTACTCTTCGTTGTTTAATTTCATCCTCAAAACCAATGTTCACTCATCCAAATGCAAGACTTCATTTCCTGTCCACAAAACCAAAATCCCCAAATCAGTCCATATATAGAAAACAGATTTCTCTTGCCAATCTCTTCCAGAGGTATGGTTTCCCTCCATCCCAACTCCATGGTTTCATCAGTTCAAATCACTTTCTTTTGAATTCCAATTTGCATGACATTGAGAAGTCTCTGGGTATTCTCTTATCATTCAAAATCCCACAGCAATTGATTGTGTCTCTGATTATTGAATGTCCTGGGGTTTTGGAATTTGATTTTTTGAAGAAATGGGAAAGAGGGTTTTCAAATTCTAGGGATTTGAGCATTTCGCCATTGGTGATAAAGGGTGTTTTGGCACATTCTAAAAGACTCCAGATTGATCCAGATTGGTTGTATAAGAGTGTGAATGTTTTAAAGGGTTTGGGTCTTAGAGAAGGTACTGTAAGGAAGATATTAGAGGGTTTTCCTGGACTGATTACATTGAAGAAAAGTGAGGTACATAAGAGAATTGAGTTCTTACTGCAAATTGGGATTCAAAGAGATGAAGTTGATAGGATTTTGAATTCATATCCCGAGGCTTTAAGATTTGGGGTTGAAAATAGGCTGATGCCATTGGTTAATGAGTTTGAGGATTTGGGTTTTAGCAAAGATTATATCACAAAAGAGATTATGAAGGAGCCACAGATTCTTGGCATGGAATTAGGTGAACTTGCAAGGTGTCTCGAATTGCTTCGTTCTTTGAAATGTCGAGAACCAATTAAATTAAGGATTTTTAAGGATGGAGCATTTAGATCTGGATTTGAAGTAAAACTTAAAGTTGATTGCTTGTGCAAACATGGCTTGATTCGTAGAGAAGCCTTTAAGATTTTGTGGAAAGAACCAAGGGTGATTATTTATGATTTAGAGGACATTGAGAAGAAGATTGAATTTTTGGTTAACACAATGAGATATAATGTTGGCTGCTTGGTTGAAGTTCCGGAGTATTTGGGTGTGAATTTTGAGAAACAGATTCTTCCTCGCTACAATGTGATTGAGTATTTGCGTGCAAAAGGTGGGCTTGGTGATGAAGTGGGACTGAAAGGTATGATAAAGTTGAGTAGGCTTAGATTCTATAATCTATATGTGAAGCCATATCCTGAGTGTGAAAAAATGTTTGGGAGGTTTTCAGGTGATGTTCAGGTTAAAAGACAACATCCAGTTGGACTATGGAAGCTCTTTAAACCCCAAATGCATCCGGAGTCAAAAGAAGAGGTAAAACATATAAAGTCTTTTATGGAAGGCCTTGTTTAGTTGGGATGAGTGTTCCTGATGATCCTTCATTGGCTTGTTCCTCTTCTAATATTTGGGAATGGAACAATTGTTAACTGCTGTTGTTCGTCACTTCATAGTAAAACGAATTGCCATGTTACTGCAACGTACCTGTCAAAATGTATTTGATTGGATTGGTACTTGATTTGAGAATGTCAGCAGAAGACAAGAAATTTCAATCTATTGATTGCAGTATTTTTTTCTGAGATGTTGGCAGTTGTCCAAGTGCCAATAGAATTTTCCTCAGAGGTGAAGCCCAACGGCTGAAATATTGTTCATGCATGAAGCGACATTAAACCGTAGAGTGCAAGGTAAACGAATCATACTATGATTCCATATTTGTTCTCAGTTCACCAATGTGAAAATTTCAAAAAGTAGTGTAAGAAGTGCATAAGTCGTTACCTTCAGTGCCATCTTCTTCTCTTTTAAAAATGTTGTGCCTGGTTTTACTTGTTCATTTTGTGAGTTAGGTTTGATCTTGAGGCGGGTTCGTCTTTTTTTGAGACGAATTTGAAGAATTGGAAATTATGAAAAACATTGGAATTTCTTTGATTCTATGCTGGTTCCACATTTTGTTAAGTGAAACAATTCCTTCTTGTTACTAAAAAATTCAAATTAATGACTGCTAGCTGATCTGCAGTTTACACTGAGTTCTTTCATGGTGAGGCATCAATGGAAGGTGAGCCAAGCCAAATTGGAGTTGCATTTCTTGTTGAGTTGAAATTTCACTGGCACAGAGACCCCAGATGAGCAGGCGACAGAGAAAAACTTCCTTACAGACACAAGCATTCATTAGCCGATGCCTCTGTGCAGTTAATTTGTGCATTCTTTGTTTTAAGGACAGTCAAAGTAAACGAGAATGAAAACATGGAGCAAAGAATGATAATATCTTTCATTATCATTAAATGCCTAATTTCTTTCTACCCTTGAAGTACATTTTTCTATCTTTTATTTGGGCTTTATAAAGGCCTACAGCGGCCCAACTTGGCTTGAATAACGAAAAACCGGATAAGCGTAATTATGATTTCTTCACATGTGCTAATTCAGCACATGAATCATTAGTAGTGCAATTATTTGTTTTTTTTTTTAAGTACGAAATTAGGATCCCAATTGCAAGACATGCCATATTATTTATCTTGGATTCCATATATTATTTATTAGTTTTATACTATTTCATTTTTTAAATGGTTCGGCTTGCATTTGAAATTTAGCAAATCGCTTTTAAAACAATTTGAATCGATTTTTGTTCGATCAAAACCGATCAAGTTGAATCAAATATTAATATGATATATTTTTTTTTTTGACTTAAAGGCAACAAGTTGATTTTTAATAATTTAAAAAAATTATTTTTGTCAATTATTTAGTGAACTACTTTCATGATAAATTTGTCGCTAGAAAATATATATAATTTTCTTTAAGGCTGCCTCCAGAAAATACCAAGATATGGTTCCTTTTGGAGGATTTATTCCTGAAAATTAGGTGTGCCTCAATTGAATCAAAATCAAATTCCTAAAGAACCTTTAACTTTTTTGTCTTTTGGGTCAATGTCAAGTTAAATCCTTTTTTATTTGTTTTTGGATTAATGATTTTTACGCATAAATAAATAATTATTAATCCTGAATTTCTGTTTTATAGTATATATAAAATAAATACCGATATCGCAATTCGTATAACCCAAACAAGGAATGTTCCTCTGAAGACCAACCCACATTTGATTTTGAAGAATATATATTTGACCAAATTGAGAAAGTAAATGAAGACCTTCTAATGAACTTCATGTCTTAATTTCAGAGACAACATTAATCACTTCAAACATAAAATGTCGTCTATAGTTTGTCGGGCCAAAAAACACATAACACCATGTCATTACATAATTTTTGTCTCTCCAATAAATATATATTCTGAAAATTGAAACCGGCTACAGATTGTCAGTTTATTTTCCATTTTATATTTACTATATATATACAGAATTTTTTTTATCAATATATATATACACATAAGCTTAGAAAAGTGGGAATCGAAATCGCTAATATCTCTCAATGGGATGCTCAGGAATCGATTCTATGAGATTTCACTTTTGTTGGCGTAGAATATTTTCCATTCTATGAAATTGCATTTTATTTTGATTCGTTAAACATTTTAATTAATAAAATCAAAATAGTTTAATGATTGAATTTATAATATTTTTGATAAAAAGTAAAAAATTGAAATATCGATTGTTTAAAAAAAATAATGACTGCTAATCACATTAAAATTGGAAAAAAAACAAGAGTTAAATTGAGAAGTTTCCAAGTAATTATCACACTAAATTGAGAACTGGCTTGATAGGTCAGCAATACTGCTAGCTGCAGTTGAAATTATGGCAAACCATGTGAACACTTTTGCATTATTTAATTATATAATATAATATGTTACGCTTACCCTCAATTTATAGAGTAGCTAATAGCTAGGACTAGAAAGTATTGTACTGTACTATACATTACATGCATGCAACCTGATAAAGTTTTCCCTGCTCATGTCATAATTTTTTTTATTAACGGTTGATCGAGAGATTATCTTTTTCTAATTTTTATGGAATCAATGGACAAGAATCAAATAGCAATAGTAATGTGTATAAATGAAAAAAAGGTCATAGTGTACGGAAATAAAATGTAGGCGTTAATGCAAGAGAAGAGGAGAGAGAGATTGGTACAGGAAAAATGAGGCATGCGTAGTCTTTAATGGCAGCTGAGCCGGCGGATATATTGGAAGGCAACAGAATCCTCTTCGGAGGGAGAATCAATTGGATTCAAAGTGGGATTTATCTGTCATACGTACGTACTACTGTTAGCCTTTAAAGCTCCTCTGCATTGCGCGTGATCATAATGTCAAAGGGTCCTCACCCCTATTGCACGACGTGCGCCACCTCTTCCTTTTTTTTTTTTTTCTTTTTTCCATTAAAAAGAAATTTATAATTTCACTGATTCATTGCTGTTCTCCTTAAATAAGACTGAAGGTTATCTATATAAACGAAAGACGCCATTTTGATTTGGTAGATTTCAAGCTCGCACTTGGGTACAAGCTTCGTTCGTGCATGGTCATCAGCCTGAGTTTGAATTTAGTTATTTTTTGAACCAGCTCAAGTTGGGATATATTCTACAGAGTTCAGCCGGTTTGTTTATAAATCAAGCCAGAATCGATCGATTCGATTCAAACTAAGCATTCCTAGAATGGCTTCGAAATTACTTTATCCTGGCTGCCAGGCATTAAATTATTACTTGAAGTTACTCTGAACATAAAACCAAAAACCAGCTAAGAGTGTAATTTTTTTTTTTTGAAAGAGCTAAGAGATTGTAATATGGGAAAACAACAAGGTCACTTTGCATTAAATTTACCCTACCTTACCCTATATATCTTAGCTGTACCATGCATGCATCCCATTCTGCTATCACTATTTTAGCTTTTATTTTTTGATAAAGCGCTATTTAAATAGTTAAAAGTTACGTAAATTAATTTTTTAAAAAAAAATTATTTTAATCTTTAAAAATTAGTTTAAATATTATATTACCGAATAATTTTTTAAACACCATTCTGTATTTTAACAAGTTAAAACTCTAAAAATTATTAAAAAAATGCGGAATACAGTCTAAATCAATCAAACCACTTTTATATATTTAAAAAATATAAAAAAATATTATTTTAAAAGTTATGTTAATTATACGTTAAATACATATACGAATTATTATTAATTAACAGATGCATTAAGAACTTCTGACATTTGTCTTTTTTTTTTTACTAAAAATAAAATTAATGGGAAGATCTACTGCCCGTATCAGGGGCAGGTCATGGGCTATTTATGGTTTTAGAGATTTTGCTACTGTTAGGTAGTAGATGTCGACATGTCGTTTCAGGAATAGAATCAAGTGCCTGAAACTATAGTAGCCTGTCTTTGGAGAAACAAAATTTTCAGAAAAAGTACTGAATTAGTAGTCTAGTCTGTCTCTCTTCAGATTTCACAGGTCAACGAATCTGCAACGCTGAATTAATGTTTAGTCCATGAATTTTTATATAAATAAGCCGTTTTCTTTTAACAGATAATTAATAATTAATAAACTGTTGGTTGCAGACGAACCAATCAGAAATTTTTAGAATTTAGATTTACTATTACTTTATTTAAATATCACTACCCGTACGTGGATTAATTTTATTCGAATAAGCTTATATTTATATTTATATATTATTTTTTTATCAGCAAAAATTCCTTTTATCATTAAAATCCCAAAAAAACTTAACATCATTTAAATCCAAGTCATCAGGCCCCTTCAATACATTTATCCTAACTCGAAAATATTAAGTAAAAAAACCCGATAAACTATTCAACATAGATTTATGTATATAGTTGCCCAAAAAATCTAAGCCGCCTAATTTTATAAATCAAGATTGGGCGAGAGAACAAGTGAAAAGTAAGAACTCAATGGTATGAAGTTCAAAGTTACACAATTTAATAATATCAATAAGAGAAGCATTGTCTTGTCTAAGATGAAGATGAAGTTGTTTCCTGGAAACCAAATTGACAAATAAGTTAAAAAAAATAAAACAACTCCCCAATACGCAGCCCTTTAATATTTTTATCCGGTTCTCACAAAAAGTATATAAATAAGAACGGGCACTGCTATACTACGACTGACTGTGGGCTCGACACCCAAAAACAGTGGGACCTTTTTTAAAAAATAAATTACACCAAACCCTCACTTTCTTGCTTGCCCTTTTGTTTAGCCTGTCATTCGTTAGCCTTTTTAAGTTAGAATGCAAGTCTTTTAACCATTGGTTAGCCGGAGTTAGGTTACCACGCACCAATTAATTAAAAACCAAACACAAATTTAGTTAAAGAAAAATAAATATTAATAAAATACATCTAGTTATATCCAAATTTGAAATTTGAGGGAAATTACTATTCTATCCTTGATATTTTAAAAGTTCACATAAATAATAGAAGTTCTAATTTTCTTCTTCATGCAGCAGAAGGCGGAAATATGAAAAACCAAATCAAATGTGATAACCAACAGCAACAACAAGGAATCTTCGTCGTCAATTCAAAATCCCAAAACCCCATAACCCAAACCTTTAAGAAAGCTGCGATGGCGGATGAGTGATTGAGGAATAAAAATAAGCTTAGCAATTCGATTTGCGACTTGGGCTATTGCAAAGGAAGAAGAAGAAAGATTAAATGAAATAGTGAGTATGGTACCATTTTAATATATTGAGATAAATTAATTAATAGTGGTTTTGTGGAACATTCCTTCGTATTTTTTTCAATTAAAATCCCGACAGAATTTGCATTTACAGTGATATTAATATAAATTTTTCAATTTGAAATGTCAGTTTTTAAAATGATTCTACAATTAAAATTTTTTTATAGGTTAAACCGTTTTTTATAATAACTTTTAAAGGTCAATGAATCTTTTACGAAACTTAAACATTTAACATGTCATATAAATTAAATAATTTTTATTTTTTTTCCTTCAATTATACCATTGTTTTTTGCCAATTAAGGTTTTCTCTACACTTCTATACCGTTATTTGATGTGAATTAATTAATAGTGACGAATAATTCATTCATTCACATGATGAATAATAATGTTCCATATACAAAGCATAATTATGCATTGTGCGTTACTTATAAACAATAAAAGAAAATCTCTCTATGTGTATTGAGATATTATTACATCATTATCATTATCATATCATCATTCATTTCTTATTACACCCATCATTATAGCCCACAAAATAATTGACTTTCAATTGGACTTTCACCATGCCATATATATAATTTAATAAAATTAATATAGTACATAAAAATGAAAATACCAATATCGATAGGCTAAAAAAAACCTTCATGCCTTGGATTTTCATTTTCATTTATTGAATATTTCGACTCATAAAATTGTATTCATTGAGATATTGAACATTTCAATTTATAATTTATTGGATAGTTCAAAAATGTGAAATATTATTTTAAAAGTTATATTAATAAAAATGAAACTTAATTATTTTTTTTTTGAAAAAATGAATACCCAATAGATTTATTATAATATTTCTATAAAAAAAATGATTATCCCAATTTTATTTTGGCACCATTTAAATTCTCCTTAACATGGGCCCCAATCATTGCCTCCACTATCTTTCTCACTGCCCATCAATGATCCAGTTATGATCCATTCACAAACTCCCCTAGTGGCTAATGCCAAACCTGGCCAGGCCTTCATGGCAGAATAGTAATTTAAGAACAAATTCTGCCTAAAGTAAACAGATAAAAAAATTTGTGAAATGCATGAAATAAAAACAGAGAAATTATTTGCCTATATACTAAAACAATCGATTGAAATATTTAAAATAAATAGAAGTTAAGATATTTTTTACTGAAAATAATAAGAAATTAGTAGTAGAATAAGTTTTTTAATTAAATAATTAGTATTAATTTAGTATGTATATAGCCTGTACATTAATCTTAGGCAAATTTATTATATTTGTAACTTAGAATTATTTATTTAATCAAACTTATTCGAAAACCAAATCAATAATTAAGAATTAAAAAAATTCAGAAGGCATTTTTTTTAATTAAAGGCGTGATCAGCTTACTGGACTATAACTTATATCTTGCTCGCTCGTACAGTTGAATACACTAAGAGTTTGTTCGGTAAAATTAATTATTTTAATAACTCTTAGTTATTTTAGTGGCGTTTAACTGTTAGTTGTTTGAGTAGAGTTTTATGAAATGCTAAAAGTTAAACGTTGCATGAGTTAATTTTTCACAAAAAGCCACCTTAACATCTCAAAATTAGTCAAAACGTTATGTTATCAAATAATTTTTTAAGTAGCATTCAGCGTTTTGATTAGTTATAACTGTAAAAGCTACTTAAAAAGCTGTTGTCAACAGAGCCGGAAGGATAAAGTGTTTTATGAGAATAGAATGCACAGTATATTTTAATTAGAAGAGAAGAGTGTATCCAACGGGATTCGATATTCAAACAAATTTTTTATTTTATTTTATAGATATGGGATATGAATGGATACGAAAAGTTGAGTATTTTCCATTCTAACCTTTCTCTTTTGTAATTTTCACCATATTAAGAAAAGGAGATGCAGTGGAAAAAGTACTAAAATTCCGTACTCCATTCTATATTTTTATAAATAAAAAATTAAATAACCACAGTAAAAGAAATGTAATTTTCTTTTTAAATTTGCTTTCATTTAACCATGATTAATTTATTCCCTCGAACCGTTCCTATATAACCGCCTTCTCTCTCACTTCCTTCATCACCTGTAACTTCCCAACTCTCCACCCTCTCCACATCTCTCTAAAGAGCTTTCCGTTTCAGTGCCTTTTCAGCTTCATTTCAAGCCTCCATTACTCTTAAGTCTTTAAAAACCAACCAGAAGCTCCTATCAGAACACAGCTTTTCTAAGCCCTTTAAAAAAAATATAGATATGTACACACACATACATCTATAAATAAAAACCGAAAAAAGAAAAACACAGAGTTCGTTTCTTAATTATCTTCTCTCCATTTGTCAACGACCCATCACAAAAATGTCCCAAGATTTCGTCTTTGAGTGTTTTTCTTTCCTTTCTCGAACTGGGTCTTCTCCATTTTTCAGTTTCGAGGCTGTTTTGTGCCTTTTTCTCTTCGTTTCCATTTTCTCTTTCTGGTTAGCTCCTGGTGGTCTTGCTTGGGCTCTATACAAAATCAAGTTTAATGTTCAATCCAAAACCGCCATTCCTGGTCCTTCTGGTCTGCCTGTTCTTGGCATGGTCTTTGCTTTTACTGGTTCTTTAACTCATAGAGTTCTTGCTAAGACTTGTAATCTTGTAAAGGCAAAACCTTTAATGGCGTTCTCTATCGGGTTCACTCGTTTCATTATCTCTAGCCACCCTGAAACGGCTAAAGAGATTTTGAACAGTTCAGCTTTTGCTGATAGACCTGTTAAAGAGTCTGCTTATGAGCTTTTATTCCATAGAGCAATGGGTTTTGCACCTTTTGGAGATTATTGGAGAAATCTAAGGAGAATCTCATCGAACCATTTGTTTAGCCCTAAAAGAATTTCTTCTTTTGGGGAATTTAGGACTCAAATAGGGCGAAAAATGGTGGATGAAATTAAGGTTTTAGTGGAAAAAAATGGTGAAGTTGAAATTAGGAGGGTATTGCACTTTGGGTCACTAAATAATATTATGAAAAGTGTGTTTGGTAAAAGTTACGAATTCAGTGATGCTAAAGATGTTGAGGGTTTTGAACTCGAGGGTTTAGTTAGTGAAGGTTATGAATTGTTAGGGATTTTTAACTGGAGCGACCATTTTCCTTTCTTGGGTTGGTTGGATTTGCAAGGAGTGAAAAAGAGATGCAGAAATTTGGTTGCTAAAGTGAATGTTTTTGTAGGGAAGGTTATAGAGGAGCATAGGATCATGAGAAGGCAAGACAGAAATCATGAAGCTAATGAAAATGGTGATTTTGTTGATGTTTTGCTTGATTTAGAGGAAGAGAACAAGCTCAATGACTCTGATATGATTGCTGTGTTATGGGTATGCATATGATATTAAAGTTATTTGAACTTTTGCTATATAAATTGCATTTACTAGGTCTTTTATTTTTTGCTGTTTTGCCTTTTTATATGCCGTTGCATAAATATCTATTAT
Source organism: Jatropha multifida (assembly GCA_948099535.1). NCBI lineage: Eukaryota > Viridiplantae > Streptophyta > Magnoliopsida > Malpighiales > Euphorbiaceae > Jatropha > Jatropha multifida. Next base: position 12,083 of record CANUEX010018845.1, read on the forward strand.
TGTCATTGAATATGATTAAAGATGCCTTAAAAAGACTACTTCCCTTTCTTTCTCAATCTAGTCTAATCTTTTATCAACTGGTATAGATTCTCACTTGTTATCATCAATCATTTCTCTGGTTTTTCCTTTAGCAGATAATTTTTATTTTTGTGATTCTATGTATAGTTTTATATGGAATTATATGTTCTTTTCTTTTTCTTTGTAGAAAAACATTTTTTCTTGTATAGAAATGTCCAGGAAACTGTTGAGAATATGTATGGATTTTAGAATATGGTTCGTTGGTATCCAAAGAAGTTGAGAATCTGAATATTTCTCTCTTTCTTTCTTGAAAATATTCTCTTTTGTTGTCTATTTCTTCCCATGCTTTATTCATATATATATGCTATATATTTCTCGCTTTATTTCTTTTATCACATGAGTATAGATACTTATAAGCACCTTAGCTAGCTAATAATATTAGTAACATTTTAATTAAACCTTGGATAACAATTAATTTATTTGTTCATTTCTATTTTCATTTTAGGAAATGATCTTTAGAGGTACTGATACAGTGGCAATACTCTTGGAATGGATTCTTGCAAGAATGGTAATACATCAAGAAATACAATCAAAAGCTCAATCTGAAATTGACCAAGTCGTTGGCTTGAATCGATTAGTCTCCTATTCAGACCTGCCTAACCTGCCTTACCTTCGAGCCATTGTCAAAGAAACCTTAAGAATGCATCCACCAGGTCCTCTTCTTTCTTGGGCACGGCTAGCCATCCATGACACTCAATTAGGCCACTATTTTATACCTGCAGGCACTACTGCCATGGTGAACATGTGGTCAATAACACATGATGAGCAGTTCTGGTCAGAACCTGAGAAATTTAAGCCGGAAAGGTTTCTAGAGGAAGACGTAGCAATCATGGGGTCTGATTTAAAGTTGGCTCCTTTTGGTTCAGGAAGAAGGGTTTGTCCTGGTAAGGCTATGGGTTTAGCTACCGTTGAGCTTTGGCTTGCTCAGCTTCTTCAAAGCTTCAAATGGGTAACTACTAATAATGGAGAAGTGGATTTATCTGAGAAACTGAAGCTTTCTTTGGAGATGAAAAACCCTTTTGTTTGCAAAGCACTTTCTAGGGTTTCTGCTTGATAGTCAATATCATCAATAAAGTTTGGCTTGGCTTGGAGTGGATCTTGGATTGGTGTTGCTGCATATTATCTCCTTCCTTGATTTTGGAATCAACTCTTTCTCTATATGGGGAGATGATAAAAATTAAAATAATTTTATCAAGTTTAGTTTGGTTTGTGGGATTAATTTAGATTTTTTTTTTTAGGTAATTTCTAGTATTTCAGGTTTTGGTGTTTTGATGTAAAAAAACAAAGTCATCGTAAGACATGTTTAATGTTTAATACCTTATATAATTAAGCATGAAAGCTTTCTTTGCACTTGTGTAAACAAGCTTGATATATATATATATATATATTGGAATGCTATATTAATTTGATTTGTGTTATGCTTGCAAATTCTAAATAATTATAACATCCTTTGATTGTACATTGGATTAAGAAATTATTAATCCATAGTACTCATGTTTATGTCATGAATTGTTATTAAGGGAAGTTGATTTCTATATATAAAATGTAAAATATATAGTCATGTGCATCTCATGAATTGATGTTAGGCAAGAATGAGCTCGTTGCCGTTGAGAATTTGGTTGCAGATAAAAATGTGTCAATAGGTTACACAACTTGTTTGACTCCAATAAAAAAATCCCTGCATTGTATTTATGTAGGTAGGAGATCAAATTTTCAATGTCCAAATATTCAAAATATGATGATTTTCCCTTTTTTTTTATATATTAATGCCAAAGTCATGCATCTGTACTCGATCTAATTTTAATTATCATTATTTTTTTTTTAAATTTGCAAGGTAACTGTTCTTGACCTTTGCAGATGAGACAGACTACAATTCAACTGCAAAAAACAAGAATGACAATGACTTTTTATCATCATTTGTAACTAATCTATAATGGGTTTTCCAAATATGCTCAGAAAATTTCTGGTTAGAGGAAAGTAGATCAGAAAATGGAAATACATATACATGCATGTGGAATTTATAGCTAGGGTTATAAGATGGGATTACGTCTGTTTTAATTTACTCTTGCATTGTAGTTTTGTTAGATGAAATTAATTGCATGCATGCATGGTGGTGCTAATAAATTATTATCATCATACCTCCATCTCATTACATATGGACAATGTCATCAATTGGTCATCATCATGTATATAATCTCCTAAAACTTGGAAAAGAAAAAAAAAATGGAAAGGACAACACTTGTAGCTTTTTCTTCCCCATCCATCTTTATTCTTACATGATTCCTGCATTTTTATCCCTTGAATGTAGCCTTTTTTGTATGTGAAATAAAAAGGGAAAAGAAAATAAAAATAAATAATAGGAAACCCTAGCTAAGGGTTCTAAATCATAAGCAAAGAATTTAATTATATATTTATATTTATTTTTTCTTCTTTTATGATTTGATGAATCTCATTTTGCAAAGAATTTTAAATGATTGAAGAATAAAGCAAAAAAAAAAAAAATGATATGGTTCATCTCTTTAATGGGGATCCAAATCCTTGCCAAGAATAATATTTTTTTAATTTATTTTTCAAGAAGCTATGGAAATGGAAGTGCTTGTGGAAAAAGCTTTTGTCCTTTTTTCCCACCTGTAAAGAAAAGATGCATATTGGATTTGAATATCCAAAATATGGCAAATTAGGGTTTCTGATTTTTGGCCACACGAAGAAATGCAAGTTGAAGAGAGAGCAGGCCTCTCTTCTTTATTTATTTTTATTTTTTATTTAAAAATATTAATTTATTCTCTTTCAATTAATATCGTCATACCTATCCCTATATATTCCCTTCCTCACTCTCAACTCTCACTTTCACCATCAAATTTTAAAATTAAATTACATGCAAAATGCAAGAATATTTTTCTTTTTCATATATCTATCCCAAAAAAAGTGATATGGCCATTTATATATACCTTATAAATAGCAAATACAGTAAATTTGCATACCCGCATATCCGTACAAGCTTTACATTTATTCCATTCAATGACATAATAATAATAATAATCCTTTATAGTTTTCTTTTTCGTTTTTGCAGATGAGGGAATTTTTAAATAAAGAAAAATTCTCGTGTATAACTTAATTTTAATAATTTAGTTTTAATACCAATTGAGTCAATTTAATTTTGAAATTTATTATTACAATAATTAAATAATGTATCTAATTCACATTCTAATAAATAAGGAAAATAATGTATTTTATAATAAATAAATATCAATGAAGCATCAAAGTATTCCAATAAGGGTCGTTTTTTTATGGGCTGCAAAGGGAATGTGTATATGTTGTGTTTGGTGATGCCACACATAATGATATCAGAAAAGGAATGGTTATTCCCTTCCTTGACCACCAATGGAATTTTCTCAAGAAAATCTCCATGTCTCTCCTCCCTCCACCTCTCTTCTTCTTATCTTTCCCTGGACTGCACACACTGCTTCATATAGAACTTGGAACCATTTTTGGCTATATATTTTTTAAAAAAGAACCTTTCTCTTTGCTTTCTGTGGTTTCTTTTCTCTTTCTCGTTTTTCGTACAACAGTTAAACAGAGAGTGGAGAATATCTTTTTAATAATCTCAAAGTAAAAAAAAAAAAAAAAGCACTTTGTATAGGTCCCTTTTTTATGAAAATAGTATCGCGACAATGATAATAAATAGGAAGAAGGGGAAAGAAATATATGTTAATTCATTTTTTTTACTCGCGCCGCTTCTTAAGTCTACAAGGGGGGACTGGAGAAGCACTTTCACCTCCCGATAGGAATTTTCGCCATTCACAAAGATTGAATCCCTAACTAGTAGCAATACTAATACTAAGAAACACAACTATCTATTGTTGTAATCAATGATGCTGGAAAAGAAAGAAAAGAAAAAGAATAAAATGCTCTGATGGGAAGTGTCCAGATGACACCGACACCCAGAAAAGAATTGTTTGTTGGTTTGCTGATGGGAAGAAATAATGCCACTAACAAAATTTGAAGGTGGGTATTAGTTAGTTAACAAGGGCATGAGTGCCCTCCTTTAGAGAGGCCATTCCATTACTTTGGGCAGCAAAAATTTTCGAGTTAAGCTCACCAGTTACATATAGGATTAGACTCACAAGTCAATGTCTTCTGTTTTCCTGTATTATTTACTGTTAATCTCGTGAAGTAAAGTGGTTGTATCGAGAGGTAGACGAAAATAAGAATGGTATTCCTTTACACTGTGTACGCAATATGGTAAAGTAGTGCGCAATTTTGGTATAATCATGTGAGTAAGCATAGCATCATATCACATCATAATATTTATATCATAATATTCTCTTGTTTGATGCTTCTCCAACATTATTAGCTTTCACATTCTTAACTAACATTTTGCTAAAAAGTTCTTTTAATGCTCCGATTGGACCACAAAAAATTAACCCTAAGAGATAGTGCTGCCTTCATTTAATTAAAAACGTTAACTATTTTAATTAATATTTTATTAATTAAAATATATTTATTTAATTGTACTGTGGATTTGAAAGATGGGTTCCACATGGCATGCCCACAGTACAACACCTAATGATGCGCCTTCTTCATTATAATTGTCTTGAGCATTATTATGCGATGGCAATGATGATTAGGACTCTCTCAATAATGTGTTTACGCGGAGAGAGGCACACCACATAATTAATTTCTCATTATAAAAATAAATATATATTTTGGTTTCTGCCCTCTTCTTTGATCAATTTAAGTGAAGTGGAAAGCTCGTGATATATAGTGAATATGTACGGGAGCGATTGAGATCCACATTGGTTCATTAAAAAAATAAAAGGTTTTGGATGGATGAGATAGCGATAGATTTTATCTAATAGTACCTGGACCGTTGATTCAAGTTGTTGAGTCCCATTTTCAGAATCTTTTTACATAAAAGTATTGGTCGTAATGTAGACACGCCATCCAATATATAATTAATTTTTTTATTACCTTAAAGTTGTAAGGTTTCAAATGTGAACTGGGAAAGAAAATCTAATTGATGGAAAAATACTATTTAAATTTGTACTGACTGTTCAAATAATTAAACGCTATTAAAACATATTCAAACACCTTATATATAATTTTAAATATTTGAGATTAGTTTAATCCTATTCTAAGAAATTATACGGTTGGTAGGCATAACAAATACTCCTTTCATCTCATGAGTTGGTGAAGCATCATATCTATATTATTAACTCTAATTCTAGGTAAAAAAGGAGAACCACATTGAAAATGGATTAATTAACACGTGTAAATTAAGCAATTTCAATTGATATCATTATTATTTAACAAAACCAGAATTTTTCAATTAGAAGAGAATTGACATATTTTTTGGGAGCATTAAAAGTGTAATCCTACTTCACTTTAAACAACAAAGAATTGATTGTACCATCTAATACATAATTTAACAATTCAAATCATGTTGGTGCTAATCCTAACACTCTCTTAAATCTTAATTATATGAAGCAATTCCTTCCTTAATCTATATATTATTTGAAAATCCTTAAGATTTTTAATTAGTACATTTAATTAAACCATTGATCATTTGTTTTTATTTTTATATTATGTATAAAGTGGGTTTCGGGTTTAGATAATGGAATTAAAAGTATTTATTTTCTCGTTTTAGAATTCAATTAATCTTCAAGGGTCCATTAGATAGTTTGTTATTTTCTTTTTATAATTTTTTGTCACGTCTATTTCAATAATTGTGATAAAATTTATTTATTTATTTATTGAAAGCAAGAGTAGTACTTCCTTGGAGTGGATTATGTTAAGGACTAATAAAATTATGTGGACCGCATGTGTACACATTCTAGGGTACAACAACTTTCACTTTTGATGTGCCTAAATTTGTTCTCTCTTTTGAAAAAGGATAATAGATGGATACTCCTAAAGAGAGTACCTTTCACTCGTAAAGTAAAATAATTCCATAGAGGGTAAGGTATTTTTTTTTTATTATTATTAAAGAAGGGAGATTCGAACCTATATCTATATATGCATTTACTATTAAATTATGAATCGATTGAAAATTGAGAATGAAGTATTGCGTATTGGGGCAGATAATGCCCTTCGCAAACGTTAAATCTACCCCAAAATGAAGTAGGGGCTTTAACTTCAAATTTTTAACCCTAAATAGAGCCAGGAAGATTTGGATTGATTATGGAAAGTCCAAAATTGAAAGAATAATTGGGTCCCGATGGATTTGGATATAAGTAATTTAAAATTAGTGGATATTCGTCCCTTTCGTATTTTAATAAATATGTTGAATGTTAGGTTCCAATAATATCTATTAAAAAAAATTTTCCAGTTCTCAATGCTTAAAATACAATTATATATTAATTAGGTTTAGCTTATTAATTTACAATCTTTTCTAGAGAATATGATGGTTTTGAGTTTGAATCTTCCTTAGTACCTAATCAGTTCTCCAATCCAATAATGGGGTTAGAAACGAAAGTTGGGTTATCCCATTATACAGCCCAAAATGCACCACCTATTATAAGACCCATTGAAGTAAACTAATTGGCCCAATTTTCGAAAAAACACGGTTAGATCTGAAGAAGGCTCAAAGCCCAAACAAAGCCCATAATATAAGACCCATAACATTATCATCACTTTAGGCTTGGACTCCATGGCCCAAACAGATCAAGTCCATTGTTCCTCTCCGAATCACTCTCTATGGAGAGTGGCAGCTAAGTTTCCAGTTTTCACCATTTCAGGGTTTTTGAGTTTTTTCTCTCCTGTGTTTCTAAAGAAAATTGAAAATGCCTCCTTTATACTCTCTGCAGCTCCGTCGTCTCCTGCACCATTATTGCATCTCGCCTTCTCCGCCGCCGCCACCCCTTACTCAGTCCACTTTTTCTTCTTGTTTTGCCCCCACCAATCTCCAAAAATTTCCATTATTGCCATTCTCTCTCTGTAAACCCTTCTCCTCGCAAACCCTAAACCCTAACAATGACCCAGATCCCATCGCTCAATCTCTATCTGCAGAGCTCGTCAAAAGCCCTGACACTGATTTCCTCGCAATTTCTCAAAGGTTCAACCTCAGTTTCTCTCACATCGCCAACTCCATAACCCCTTCACTGGTTTTGCAGACGCTTAATCTCTCTCCTGAAGCTGGTCGTACTGTTCTAGGGTTTCACCAGTGGTTAGTCACGGCTGCTGGTTTTAAGCACACAGATGAAACGATATCGTTTTTTGTCGATTACTTTGGTCGAAGGAAGGATTTCCAATCAACCCATGAGCTTCTTCGTGATGGGAAGAGTGTTATTGGTTCTAAAAGTTTGGAATGTATAGTTGATAGACTTATACGGGCAGGGAGACCCACAAAGGTTGTTGGGTTTTATGATAGAATGGAGAAAGATTATGGGTTTAAGCGAGATAGAGAGTCCCTTACACTAATAGTGAAGAAGTTATGTGATAATGGGTATGCGAGTTATGCAGAAAAAATGGTGAAAAACTTGGCTAATGAGATTTTCCCTGATGAGATTATTTGTGATTTGTTGATTAAAGGTTGGTGTGTTGATGGGAAACTCGAGGAAGCGAAAAGGTTGGCTGGGGAGATGTATCGGGGTGGTTTTGAGATTGGTCCAATGGCTTATAATGCAATCCTTGATTGTGTTTGCAAAATTTGTAGGCTAAAAGAGCCTTTTAGATTACATTCTGAAGCAGAGAAGGTATTAGTGGAAATGGACACTCGAGGGGTTCCAAGAAATGTGGAGACTTTTAATGTATTAATCAATAATCTGTGTAAGATTAGGAAAACTCAGGATGCCTTGAATTTGTTTTATAGGATGAGGGAATGGGGGTGTGATCCTGATGACACTACCTTTCTTGTTTTGATTAGGAGTTTGTATCAGGCGGCTAGAGTCGGAGAAGGCGATGAGATGATTGACAGAATGAAGAGTGCTGGTTATGGGGATAAGCTTGATAAGAAAGCTTATTATAGCTTTTTGAAAATTTTGTGTGGTGTTGAGAGGCTTGAGCATGCCATGAGTGTATTTGAGATGATGAAGGCAGATGGATGTAAACCTGGGATAAAGTCTTATGACTTGTTGATGGGGAAGTGGTGTGCTCATAATCGGCTTGATAAAGCAAATGCTCTTTTTAATGAAGCTTTGAGTAATGGGGTGACAGTCACACCCAAAGAGTACAAGGTGGAAGAAAGGTTTTTGAAGAAGCCGGAGGCGGCTGCGAAGAAAGGGAAAAAGAGAGAGACATTGCCTGAGAAAATGGCAAGGAAGAGGAGGCGTCTGAAGCAGATAAGACTTAGTTTTGTGAAGAAACCAAGGAACAGGATGCGTCGAGTTTTATGATCACCTAGTGGGATTGTCAAGGGTATGTCAGTCTGCGTATTGAACTGCAGTGATTTCATTTTGTTAGTGAAATTGCTTTTCAATTTCCTTGTTTGAAGTTTATGTTGGGAAAACCAGGTGTAAGAAGGAAGAATTAAAAAAAAAAAATCTTCTCATTCATACATGTACTTCAAATAACATGGGCATATTATTTTTAATTGAAATTAAATCATCCAAATTACATGTGAACTATTAGTACTCTAACCCAGCGAACTTGGTTGGTTTCTTACATGTTAGTTTCATGCTCCTTAACTAGTTATGAGTTATTATGAGCTTAATTCTGTATATGTTGACACAACTTCTCCCTTAGTGTGTGTGTTTGGAAGATAGGAAGTTGTTAGGAACATATGAGCTGTTACAAACATTTCAGGCTTGTATTGCTTCTCGATGTAATTGTTTAATAAATAAAAACGTAAAAAAATGAAGGAGAAATGAGTTTTTAGAAGAATGAAATTTCTGATGCCTGAATATCCTTCTACTTCAACTTTGAAAGAGAATTGCACTTATCCAGACATTTGAATATGGTTTATCAGGTAGTTGTGGCCTAACTGAATTAAAGTGCAGTCTGATCTAGTATCTTACTATCTAATTTCTCCAAACAGTGAGAAAAGCTGAAAGTTGTTAAAGATAATCTAAACAAAACCTGATAGTATCTTTCTGAATTTTTTTTTTATTGATGAGATGGATGCTATTGAAAATGAGAATCGGATGGCTTTAAGCAAAATGAATGTAGTATCGTAACTGTAGCTACAAATTTAAATGAATCATTGGATAAGACCCTATTCAGACGCCACATTGTCGCAGTTGAAGATGGAGTACTGATAAGTTGAAGACAGGTTGTCTTTCTTTGGTATATATAAGGGCATTCTAGTCTTTATACATTTACATAACAGCAAAAAGGCCCCTTGTTGGACAGAAGGCGCTAAAACTTAGGAATGAGTAAATTAGTTTTTACAAATATAAGAACTAATCCTTAATTAGGCCAAACCTCACGACCTTAAAAAATATTTTCCGTGGAAAATATATCCTCAAAAATTAAGGGATACAGATTATATAAGCAAAGTAAAATACGGCTTATAGAAATGCCTCAAATTCTCAGAAAAAAATTGTCCCCAGATCTGCATATTAGCCTCAACTATCCCATGCCGTGTCCTTAATTTTTACAGAAGATTTTGTGGAAAGCTCTGATCCAGCTATTTCCATTCATTCAGAGAGTTTCCTTCCAGAACCGTACCGATCTGTCAGTTCCACAAGAAATAAAAGCTGCTTCTGTTGGCGAATGCTCAATCCAACGGGGTGCACCATTATGGTTCGACACCCACTTTGCCACTCTCTCTGCTGTTAGAGCATCCCAGATAACAATCTGTATTCATCACTCATCCAAAAGAATCTGAGTAAACAAACAATATGATAGCATAGCATAGCACTGCAAGTAAGAAAGCAAAGTAAACCTCATTGCTTGCTTCATCTATGGACAATACAAATTCTTCAGTGTCGTTGAAAACAGCCTGCAGAGAAACGGATTGAAGCATTCAATATTTTGGCAAGAAGGTCCATAAATATTTTAAGCAATAAATTTGGAACTTTCTACTGAAAAATATACTTTCATAGTAAGTGTCAGAAATTTGTGTACTCGGGAAAAACTAAAACTTGTTCCGACAGTTCTAACCGAGAAAATAGTAATAGAGGGATCCTGTTATTTGACTTGGTGAACATATTCAGATTCCCATATATTGAAGGAACAAATGTAATTTTAACCAAGTTTTACAAATTCATCTTCTGAACACACGCATACAGATAATAACAAAAAAAAAATCATATTTTCTAACAAGAACAACAAAGTAATTGCATGCTTTACACAGGAACAGCGAATGCAACCAACAGTTCTGAAAATCGGATCCGCTAAATGCTTCCTTCATATTTGCAAACTGAGTATTAGCCAAATATGTGACGTTACTGCACACAAACTACAATTCTCTTCTCCTGCATTCATAAAATGTCTCCTATAGTTTTTCTATCAATTGCACAGAATATATGAATTCACTATGCACAAGTGTCAATTTGAACTGGTGCCCTTCCTATATAGTGACATTAAGAAGGGGAAATGTATAGCTGTTTAATTGCAATTTCAGGAAAAAAAAAATCAGCATACCTGGCACCTCAGTTGTGTATGTGTAGCTCCTAGATATTGTTTGACCAATCTCCCACTGCCAACCTCCCAAAGCTTAATAGTTGAGTCCTTCCCACAAGAGAGAACAAACCTAGACAAAGCAACCCCTCTCAGTCAAGTCATAAACCCATCTTGAGGCACAATGCCAAGTCCAAAGAGTGAAGTTGTGTTTGATGTCGTAATACATTAGTTGTGCGGCAACTAAAGACAAAAAAGATCAATTGAAAAAGAACAAAACAAAAGAGAACAGGAAGATTGTTAGAAAACCTCATGCTTTTTATTCAGACTCGTTATAAATTGCATCCCAAGACTACTTTGTTAACATTTTAAGGAAGTAGTAATTAATGCTCACTTCGAGAATTTCATCCTAATGCAAGGTATCTCTTTTTATTTTCTCCCTCCATATTTCCCATTTTGATATCTTCTTTTTGTTGTAGGTTATCCATGAAGGGAACTAAGCTAACACAAAACCAAACAGAACGCAAGAAATGGATCCATGTAGCTGACTCCAACTAGCAGTGCTTAGTTGTGGTATCTGTGAAAGGAATTAAGCTTGCAAGCCCTCCAGAGCACTAAGGATCAAAATATACATGCATGCACAGACTCATATGTACATGTAATTATTGTACAACAGCTTATCTACCGTTGATCCTTTGTAAAACTTGCACTGGTGGCCTCTGCTGTTCCATGTGCACCAACTATAGATCGCACACAATTAGCAGTTACCCCATCCCACAACCGCACAGCACCATCTTTAGATGCTGTTACATACATGCCACCTGTAGATGAATACCTCACCTGCATAACCAAGAAGACATAATGATCAACTTAATTTCCCAGAATTCATCTGATTCATGTGGATGTTAGATCAAATAAAACAAAAAAGGTAAAATGTCAACCATGCCTGATTAATGGCTCCATTAGTTCCAATTTCTGGGGCATTAACAGTAGAAGATAGATAACACTGAAATGTATTGACATCATACAGGTGTGCAATCTGATGATCAGTTCCTGCAATTTTTTAGGTCCAGCATTGTCAGTAGTCCATTCACAGCAAGGGTGTTAAACTGTCATCAATTAACTCTTGAATGAAAGTCAGAAGACAAATTAAGGAGGAAAAATATAATTTATCTAGTCAAAAAGTTAAAATGAACAGACAAAGATAACTGTCAAGCAGCATAATCCATATGGTGAGACTGAACTTGGCAGTAAATGATCTGAAACAACCATGCACAACCTTCCCTCAGACCTTAAACTCTTCTTGAGTTCTTATACCGAGTTCAGTTGCAAACTCATTATAAAGAAATAGAGTGGTGTAACATACATGAATCCCTGTGAATGGTCAAAAAGATATAAGACATAAGAAAATATATTGACAGAATCCTTTTTTAGAATGTTATAAATAATTAATAATATGAAAGGAGAGAAGAGAGTTAAGATAGTGAGGAGACAAAAGTTTACATGGTTCAGCCAAATGTTGTTCACAAATGGACACTAATCCCAAGGCTACACAGTATTGCTGAAAATTGTGTACAATTACATTTCATACACAATCCCATAAACTAAAGAAACATAATTCCTCAAAGTAGGGCTACATGGTTCTTCAGATTATGGATACACGATCCCTCATTTTATTCCAAAAGAGAAAATTTAAACATTCCCTTACTCAAGTTAATTTTAGATAAATAAGCATCATCTAGCAATAGAAATAAAAAGATTATTCACTCTTATGCAAAATTTTTATAAGGTCGCATAAACTAAAGTGCGTGTTGCTAACCCTTACCAAGGAATGCCACAAGATACAAGTTTACTCAAAATTCATTCTTATTTACTATACAAACTATAAGTGCATAAAAGAACTTCCGAGCAGTACAACACGAGATAAATCAAAGATATACGAAGGAGTTAGTAGCTTGGAAGTTGTACAGATCAATTGCCTTAGAAAGTTCACGGTGAAAGAGATCTACTGATTTCTGGTAATATTTAGATGAAATAGAAAACAAATCATAAAATCCAAAATCAAATGTTTGAAAAATAAAATATATGAAAATTATGGAATTACCTGCAAGAAGGAAATCCCCAGAAGGATGGAAAGTCACAGACCGAACATTGTGAGTATCCTGTGTCATTATACAAACTCACAGCAATGCATCAATGTGTTTTTGAGACATCAATCCACCAGAAAACTTAAGAAACTTGCTTGGGCCAATAACAAAATGAAGAAAAAAAACCTGGATAACTCTGAATGCTCTCTTTGCAGTAGCTTTGGAAAAGTCAAAGAATCTGAAAAGAATAAATAAGCATTGTGTAAGGTGCAAGTTCAATCTGAGGTCAGTAAGTGCTCAAGTCGGCAATGTTTAGCATACATATAATGAATTTATATATATAGATGTTTATGCATAGATGAAGAAAACTTCTGGTTGAGTGAAGGTGTCAAACTTTATTGTGTGGTCCTTGGCTCCTGATATAAGAATAGTACTCTGAGGGTGGAAGTCCAAATCATTTATTGGCTGCAATTATATTGACAAGACATTAGATGATATGGGACTGAATCCAAGAGGTTTTTAACCAGAAGAAGATATACAATAAGGAAATATAATGGCCACGTTGTAATTCCAGTTTGAATATATAAACTTCAGACAAAACTTATTGTGCTGTGTCATGACCATTCCTTGAGCTCAATAAAGGCAATCTAGAACCAATTCTGAGCCTTGAAATACACTACACAAATAACGGGCCAAGGTAATGCTTAATGGGAAAAGATGTGTAAATTCAGAATAAGCAAATGATCAGAGCTGAAGATTTGAAGCCATGTAACTTAGATTTGGAGGTCAGTTGAATGTAATAGTGATTGCTTTAATGCAGCATATGGTGAATGAAACACAAGGTAATCGGTCATGGTCAAAATACTTGTATATGATCATAAAATGTCCGTATGACAGGTCGGACAGGACCATCACTAGCATCTGACAGCAGCATCTGCTTGATTTTTGAAATCTGCACAAAGGACAAGTGCTTTGGATGTATGTAAGATTATCATTGAAAATAAACTACATAACCAAAATAGGGGAAAAATCAACACCTCAAATAGCTTGATTGATGTGTCTGCACTTCCAGTAGCAACAAACCTTCCATCAGGACTAAATCTGGCACATCTGGCAATATTCTAGAAAATATAAACCATCAGTTTGCTAAAACTATGACTTGAATATTCTCAGCCACACTGCTCTACTGCAGAGAAGACGCAGAATTTTTTGTTCCCCCTCTATTCATACCTTGTGCTCAGAAAGATGCCGTGTCTCGTGCTTCGGAAAACTTTTTGATGAGCCTTTTGTGTCCTGCATAGCACTGATTGGACAAGAGATGATATGAATTCCTCGGGGTTAATTGCAGGTAGGCCAACTTTTTAATCAACAAGGTCAAAGAAACACTCAAGTTCCTCAGTAAGAAAACAATGGCCAAAGTTTTAATCCTGAATAGACCAATTAATAGTAAGAGGCCAGGTCAAATAGCTAAAATGTAAATTACCTAAAATCAATAGAAGCAACACGGTGAGTTGGGATTGAACCATAAGCTGCAGGTACCAGCGTGCCCAAATCATACATTGGAGTGGAAGTAATCCCTCTTAACGTCTCATCCTTTTCTGCTGCAAGACCCTGTTGTCATCTTAGTATCCGAAAATTCCACTTCCTTCTTTATCCAACCACCGTGTAAAATTTAATTAAAAACACAAAAAGGAGAAAAAAAAAATTGTAAATAAGAACCTTAGCAACCAGCTCAAGAAGTTTATTGGGCGGAGCCTCAACATTCAATGGTGTCATTGTGGCTGATGCAACTGCACTTGCAGCCTAAAGAATATATTTTTTCATTAAATTCTCCATAACTCACAACATAAATTTTCATTAAATTCAATAAATCACGCGTCTTGGTACTACTTTGTGAATATTTTATTGCTGATCAACTGAAGAACAATGCAAAAATACAAATTTAAAACCCTAATCTTTCTTTTAGGTAAGAATTTGCAGTTCTGACAAAACTAAGGATCAAAAACTCCATCAGACTATGTCAAGAGTTGCAATGCTAACTGAACTAAGGAGGAGCAAAAATTCATAAACACCTATGCTCTTTCTAAAAACTTCTAGGCAACCAAACAGGGAGAAAAATGTTACCTGTGTAAGACTGTTGTCGCGAAGATGAGCAACTATGAGGGAATTGATCTGTCGACGGAGCTTGCCATCTTGCAGTGTCTGCTCCAAGCTACTATTTTCCATTGTTTTAAATATTTTATTTTTTCGAAGAGTTTCCCGCTTCTATGTCCCAGCAAATCTCTTAAACACCTAAAACCCTAATTAAAGAAGAGAAATGAACTTGCAGAACCTCAGAATTAGGAAATTTCCAGCCTTTGCCCGCGAGGGAAAAGTTTCCGTCTGATTTACAGACGAGACGCAAAATTTTTCCTGTCGTGTCGTCCCCAGAATAGTTTCCTCCCTCCCCTCAATAATAGTGAAAACGATAATTTTAAATTACTTTTTTATTCTTAAAAGCAACAATAGTTTCAAATTACTTTTATTAATAATTATTTATCAAAAGTTTTTAATTTTTGAACTCCAATATCTGCAAAAATATATATATATATATTTTTAAAATTAATATCATATTTGAGTAAAGTAAAAATTTTCTAAAAATGTATAATAATCAAAGAGCATAAGTCCTTAACATTATTGTATTTTTAAAAAAATATATATTATTTTCTATATAAATTCACCTTCTATATGAGACTCACGGATTTAAGAATTAAATTGCTTTATATATGAAATTTTTATATCAAAAATTCAATTTTATTTTAAAAAAAACAGTCTATTTTTATTTAGGCCATTTTTTATTCGCAACTTTGTTTTTATTTAATACTGCAAAAATATTTTGAATGAAAGGGGAGAAGAGTAATTAACCATCTTTATCTTGGTGTGAAGAAGAAGAATACAGCTGTTAGTTTGAATTAAAAATGCAGCTCAAGTTAATATGGTTTGAGTCATAAACAATTTGTTATTAGGCCAAATGATTAAAAAATTTCCAATTTTTACCCTTTTTATAATTTTATAAACTTTTTTAATTTAACCACTGATATTTTATATCTTATTTATCACAATAAATATTTCAACCAATATAACTATTTAAATAAATATAAATAATTAATATTTTAATAAACTATTACTTTAGTGGATTAAATATAATTGACACATCCAAATATTTGGTAGATTGATGATTTGAATTAATATGATGTGAAATCAAATAATTGACTAAATAAATTTAAGCAAATTATTATAATAATTAAATAAATAATTAGGTGGTTACAGCAAGATTTAGACAACCAACAAAGAACACAAAAACATTTGCCTATCAGGACGTTGTCTTATTATTTATTTCTCCCTCCACCGACAGTGAGGGGGAGGGTGCTTTGGTCCAATACCAATTTCATCCTCGTCGGCAATTGCACTTGTTTTTCTATTTGTCTTGCTTCCACATCAATTATTTTTGTCTTATTCCATTATTGTCCCTGGCCACTTTTCGTATATTCTTTTTTCAATGAAAATATTATATTTTTTTATATATATTCTTTATATATTTTTAAATATAAATATATTTTCATTTTGTTATTTGTTGTTGTTCTCTTTGTATAAGTATTTTTCATATCTTAACTCTGCTATATGATATAGAAATTGTATATGCAAAAAAGAAAACATTAAAAATTAAAAATCTCCGCAGGCCTATTTTAGTAATTTAACATGGATGCTGTAAGGCCAACGAACAGTTGAAGCACATTAACTGACTTCTTTTGTAGGGTAAAGATTTATTAAAAATTATACGGTGGCTTTATAAGTCTATTCGACAGCTTGAGCTCAGAAGAGCTTTCTTTTCTTCCCATGTGAGAAGAAAGTCCACAAAATCCATGTCAATAGTTCTCTCTTTCTCTCTTGTGCAGATCCTGAGCTAACCCATAAACATAAGCATCAGATTTAACCACAAATCTACATTTTTCAATGGAGTCACACTTCTCTTTACTCACTGGATCTGTTACTAAGCTCAGCCCCTTTACCATTTTCCTTGTCTTCTTGCTTTCTTGCTCTACTTTTACTCCTATTGGTCAGTCTGCTTTACTTTCCATGTATTCAAATTTTGTGTTTTTTGAAATTCTTTTCTTATTTTGTGAAATCTGTTTTGCTTAATTACCAGAAAGGTTATCTCACTTTCATTGATCCTGACTGTTTAAGATGTAGATGTGTGCTTTTGATAATTTGTAGGTTTAGATTCTAATTTGGTGAAATAAAAAACTGGGTTCTGTTAATAGTTAGAAAGTTAAGATCTTGTGTCTAAATCAGCATACAAAGTTAAAATGGTAATATGGGTGGGTTACTATTGGAGACTCTGCTATCTTGTTATTTAGTTAATATTTAGATTTATTTGATATTGACCGTTTAGTCACTAATATGATTTTTCACTTATTTATTAACTGTGAAGTATCAGAATCTTGGAAAATTATAATTAAAGTTCTCATCTTTGGTTGATTTATATGTTTGCAGAAGCCTATGACGCTCTTGATCCAAATGGGAATATCACAATCAAATGGGATGTTATAAGCTGGACTCCAGATGGCTATGTTGTAAGTATTAGTAAATGATTCAGTTTTATGTATAGCAGATATTCTCATTCACTTGCTCTATATGGAATGTTGGATTGCGATCCAAGTTGAGCTATATAAGTTAATTGTCTACCAGATGTAAATTTTTCCCAAAGTGTGTTGAAATAATTTACCTATGAGTTCCAAGTTTACTGCCTTACAAGCTTTGAATTTTTTTTTTTTAGTTCCAATGAATCAAGTTGCGGAATCTTATTAAATCAAAATAAGAAGTCAGCATTTTTTCTCCTTTAGCTTGATATAATGAAGACTGACTTTCTTCAACATTTTCTAAATTACTTTTGAAAATCTTCTATAGTTTAGTAGAATTCGATATGGAATTCTAGAGGTGACTGTCTTCAATCCCTTGAAGTTCCCAACTTAAATACTGAATTTTCTAATGTGTACTGTCCTTTTCACTTGTGTTTCACAGGCAGTTGTGACGATGTATAACTTCCAGCAATATCGCCACATTCAAGCTCCAGGTTGGACATTAGGTTGGACGTGGGCAAAAAAGGAAGTAATCTGGAGCATGATGGGAGGCCAAACTACAGAGCAAGGGGATTGTTCAAAATACAAAGGAAATGTTCCTCATTGCTGTAAGAAGGATCCAACTGTTGTGGATTTATTGCCCGGAACTCCCTACAATCAGCAGATTGCAAACTGCTGTAAAGGAGGAGTATTAAATTCATGGGCCCAGGACCCTTCTACGGCAGTAAGCTCTTTTCAAGTTAGTGTAGGCGCTGCTGGAACCTCTAACAAAACAGTTAGATTGCCAAAGAACTTCACCTTGAAAGCACCAGGGCCTGGATACACTTGTGGGCCGGCAAAGATTGTGAGACCGACCAAATTTATCTCGAGTGATAAAAGGAGAGTTACTCAAGCTTTGAGTAAGTTATAAGCTAGTGTTTTGAACAATTTAGAGGTTCATAACATAATTTTTTTTTTTCTAGACTGGATTGAATAACCAACCTGCTAATCTAATATGGACATTTTTAGCCTGTGATGGTGGTTAATTGGCACCAGGAATATCCTCATAAATTAGTTTTCTTGCATTTCTATAGTTTATTTTTCACCAAGAAGTAACTTAATGTTGTTATACTGAAAATTGTGCTTTTTATTGACCAAAGATTGAATTACTGTAATCAATACCAATGTTTACATCCTCAGTATGTGTAATATGATTTTCGTTATAGCCTAACAACTCTCTGAGTTTATCCAACGTTATTTGCATATCATGGCAGTGACCTGGAATGTTACTTGTACATATTCACAATTCCTGGCTCAGAAGACACCCACCTGTTGCGTTTCTCTGTCCTCCTTCTATAATGAAACAATAGTAAGCTGTCCAACTTGTGCTTGTGGATGTCAAAACAGCACTGCTGGAGCTGGGGCTGGGACCTGTGTGAAGTAAGTTTTGTTATTTGTTTGCTTTATGCTTATGTTACCTTCTCTCTCTAGAATATCTAGACATGGTTATGCTGAGATTAACCTAACACTTTTCTTCTCATTTGTTGTCCTCACAGTCCTGATTCTCCGCATTTAGCATCTGTGGTCAGTCCAACCAAAAATGACAATACACCTTTAGTGCAATGTACCAGCCATATGTGTCCAATTCGAGTACATTGGCATGTTAAGCTCAATTACAAGGAATACTGGCGGGTGAAGGTCACAGTCACAAATTTCAATTATCGAATGAACTACACCCAATGGAATCTAGTTGTGCAGCACCCCAATTTTGATAACCTCACTCAGATTTTCAGCTTTCATTATAAATCACTGACTCCTTACGATGGATTAAGTAAGTTATATCTTGCAAGAATTTGTCTCTTTGCCTCTGTTGCTATCATTTTTGTGTCTAATATGAATCCTGGGATATGAAATTATGTTTGCAGATGATACAGCTATGTTATGGGGAGTTCAGTTCTACAATGATTTTCTCTCGCAAGCTGGTCCTCTAGGGAATGTACAATCAGAGCTGCTATTCCGAAAGGACAAATCAACTTTCACTTTCGAAAAGGGATGGGCTTTCCCTAGGAGGGTTTATTTTAATGGTGATAATTGTGTCATGCCCCCTCCGGATGCCTACCCATGGTTGCCAAATGATGGTTCCCGTGAACTTGTCTCTCTGTTTCGTCCTATCATGACATTCTTGATGTATATTGTCATCATTTTCGCATGTGTGTGATAAACATCTGAGGCAAACTACTAAAACTAAATGTTCTAACAAGCTGTACTGGCTCTGGTATGACCTACCTTGGAACATAAAAGAAGCTGGTTTGTGTGATCAAATGTGACAAGCAAGTTATGCAATACTCGGTGCTCCAAGAGGAATATAGCTTGTTATACGGGTATAGGCACTGGTGTACTCAGTTTATGAACGCCAATTAGAATTCTTTTTTTTTTTTCTTCTACAAGTTTTGTCGGGTGATAGCTGTTATTCTATATGTTCTTTTATTTGATAAAGTAAAACTGTATTTATTTTTACGGTTATTTATGATAAACGCTTAAAATATTTGTCTGTAGTATATTCACAGCATATATGTTCTTATTGTAATAAGAATTTACAATTGATTAATGCATGTATTCCTATCAATATGTTTGTCTGCAGATTTATTTTCTTTACTTCTATGGCTGATCCTACAAAAACTAGAAATGACAGAAAGGAAAGGGAAAATGAAACAATTTGATTTTTTGGTGGTGCTCTACGGGATGAAAACTTCCAGGATGTGTTTTGGCATGTATTGTAGCTTTTTACATAATTATTCACTATGTAAAAGATTTCTGCAATGAACCATCAATATGGCACGCTTGAACACCTTTTCCTTTTAATCTGTAGATGAGAGTGAATAATGGTTTGTATACCTGTATTAAAAAATGTTCTGGCTTTCAAAACTTCCCTGCTTATCTGTTACAAAGGGATCTGAGCATTACAATTTCACCATTGATGATTCATCACCAGAGTGACAGTAAAATCAAGACCAAAGAAGCTGCGATTGTTGAAAATGCAACTGTATTTGAATATGCAAGGTTTGGCAGATATGGGTATGCATCGGGTGGTGGCAGCTTGCATTCATCACCATTGAAGTAAACTTTCCTGGGAAATGCCCATCCCTGCTTCAGAGTAAAAGTGTTCTTATCTTTCCGAAGAAGCACCTCGGACTGAACATTTCCAAAAGGACCAGCTTCCATTAAAAGGTCATTGTAGAACTTCATGCCATAGAACATACCAGTATCATCTGCACAAATATCAGAAAACTTCATCAGCATTTTAGCTGCAGGTGAGTAGTTTCTGCAACTAAACATGGAAAGTATTTCAGGTGCTAACTTATCGATTCGTAGGGTACAAGAGGCTTGTAATCAAAGCTGAAGACTTGTGTGACATTATTGAGATTAGGATGCTGAACAACGAGCGTCCACTGTGTGTAGTTCAGCCGGTAATTGAAATTAGTAACAGCGAGCTTTGCGCGCCAGTAGTCCTTGTAGTTGACCTTCACATGCCAATGCACTCGAACCGGGCACATGTGATGAGTACATTGTAGCAATGGTGTATTATCCTTCTTTGGTGTGTTTATTCCTTTTTTATGTGCTTCCTCGGAGTTACTCCTGCAATTTTTCGCAATTCAATTATTCAGAAACAACATCAGCTGCCATTTTTATGAGTTAAACCAATTCTACAATATTAAGATGTTTTTTACATTATACAATTGTGTTTGTTCTGGCAACCACAGGCACAAGAAGGGCAAGGAGTGATTGTCTCATTGTAGAAAGACGAGAAGGAGACACAACAGCTCGGATTCTTGGAGGCTAGAAACTGTGAGTAAGTGCATGTTACATTCCATGTCACTGCACAAAGATATAGATCAACCATTACATTAGATTGATTTCCATTATCTAAAAGATAGAGAAAATTTCAAAAACTTACTAAGTGCTTGAGTCTTTCGCCGATGATCAGGTGTGAAAAATACGGTAGAGGGCACAACCTTTGCAGGGCCACAGGTATAGCCAGTTCCAGGGCCAAGCAAAGTGAAATTCTTGGGGAGTTTTACTGTTTTATTCGACGTTCCGGCGAGTCCAACACTGACCTGAAAGGCTGAGACTGAAGATGAAGGGTCCTGTCCCCAAGCTGCAACTACACCTCCCTTGCAGCAATTGGTGAATTGTTGGTTATAAGGAACTCCAGGCAATAAGTCCACAACAGTAGGAGTTTTCTTGCAACAATGTGGTATGTTTCCTTTGAACTTGGAACAATCCCCTTGTTCTGTGGCCTGAGCTCCCACCATTGACCATATTACTTCTTTTTTAGCCCATGACCATGACAGAGTCCAGCCAGGACTCATGATATGCCTGTACAATTGGAAGTTGCTCATGGTTACTGTAGCCTGGAAAAAAAGGCATAAGACAAGAAAATGTATTGTTAGAATTATGTTTGAACACTGGAATTCATTTCTTGATCCAAGAAAGATTATCTTTCATCTAGATCTATAGAAATTATGATAAATAAAAAGGTATAATTAAGAAATGCTCAGATTAGAAGAATTAAACTGAATTCAGATGTAAAGGTGAAAGGTTGTTTTGGGATGTAAATCAACTATGGATACAGTTTATTTTATTTCTTTAATTAATTACACTTTGATTGTTTGAAAACAACTAACCATATTAAAATTCCAAGAAATTAATTTAAACAATGAGTCCAATTAATTAATTTGAATTCTTGTATTAATAGCCTTTTCTTTTTGTCAAGAGAGAATTCAATTCTTGGAAAATTTGCAAATTGAGTCTAACGTGAAGTGGCCATGAATTTTTAAAATTGACCAAAGAGTCTAAAATTATAGAGTTATGATCCAAGAAGTTTAGTCTGAGCAAAAACAAGAACCCACTAAATAATAATCATAATACTCACCACATAACCAT
The DNA here is from genome assembly GCA_948099535.1 of Jatropha multifida. Taxonomy (NCBI): domain Eukaryota; kingdom Viridiplantae; phylum Streptophyta; class Magnoliopsida; order Malpighiales; family Euphorbiaceae; genus Jatropha; species Jatropha multifida. The sequence continues at coordinate 34,290 of CANUEX010018845.1, forward strand.
CTGGTGTCCAAGACATTATATCCCATTTGATGGTTATGTTCCCATTTGGATCTAATGGGTCATAAGCAGCTACATTAATCAAGAACACAAATACAAATAAAAATTAATAATATTAAAAAAAATAAAAATTAATTTTGAACAAGAAAGACATTCAATTTCAATAGATTTAGCAAGAAAGTTTACCTGAATTAGGCAACATCAAGAAAGCTAAACCAACCAAGAAAATGAACTTTACTTGACCAAATGAGGGCCAATAATGCCATTGGTGATAGTTTCTTGATTCTAAGGCAATACATTTATGGTCTCCCATTGCCGGAAGTTCGCGGGATAGGTAAATTCCGGGCAAGGACTTAGAGATTACAGATAGCAATTCTGAAGTAGGAGTGCATAATAAAAAGAGAGAACAGAATAGATTGAAAATGAAATTAACTTAAAAAGATGTTTCACCTACTGGTTGTTAGGTGCATTATGATATGGTTTGAATTTTTTAAATCTATTTAATTCTGATACAGACAACACCTTATTTGAATTTTAATAATCTGGTTAACAAGTTTACTGCAACTTGAAGCAAAATTTTGGTGAGAAATGATTGGAAAAGGTAGCTGCAGGCGGGAGATATTGAGAGGTATGAACATAACAGCTCAACGGTCTTTTCTATTACACACATACATACCCACATGTATTTACACTGACAAAAACGTGCCTGTAATGAACTGCTTCGAACACAAGTCTCCTGTTAGGTCTGGTTCCTGCAAATCTTGTCAAAGAAAGCCAGACTCGTAGGGTTTGGATTCTTGATATCGTGTGCTATGTATGAAACAGATGATAGACTATTTAGCTACTTGTAGTTCCTTTTAAAATTATCAAGAAAGAATGCTTCTAGGTACTTATAATTTCCATTAACATTCTCAAAGAACGCTTTTTTTTTTTTATACTTCACTTTGTATTGGGTAGGCAAAGTTTCCACATCCTTGCCAAAAACTGAGAATTGGTTAATGGACCAAAAGAAATGAACATTGCAGAATTGATAACTGGTAAGTAGTCATCTATCCAATAGATTGACCAAATTGTCATCTATCTTAATTTTTAATGGAAGTAGAAAAATTAGTAAGAGTATACAAAATCTTAATATGTCATTTTCGTGAAATTTTTTACATCATTTGTTTAATATTACAGGATATAAAATAGATAGCTCTCCCTTCAAATAACATTCTACGAATTGGAGAGAACACTAATATAAAACCGTCAATTCGCCTTTTTTATATTGGATATGAAGAACTAATCACGTCTGTGAACTCTTTTATTTTTGTTACATGTGTTATATGGTTATAAGTAAAATTTTAAATTAACTTTAACAATCTGTTTGGATGAGGTATTTTTTTAAAGAATCAAAATAGCTAAATAAAATAGATGTGTAAAGTAATTTTATCTTGTTTGGAAAAGAAGAAAAAAATTAATTTATTTTCCTCTCCATCTTATATAGATAAAATATCTCCATTTGGGAGAGAAAATAAAGGTAGATGTTGAAATTTCTCCAATTTTTATACAATTACCCAAATACTACAACTTAATAGCTAAAAGTCCAAATTTTTAAAACCCTAAAAAAGGAAAGTGAGGTTAAAATTATAAGATATTAATAATAACAATTTTTCTTATATGGGTTACTTTGACTAGGGCTAATCTACAACAAGATATCTGTCGTGATAAGAAAAAAGTTTATGAACAAAATTAATGAAATTCAGTATTTTTATTAAAATGAAAGTATCTTTTATCACACACTTAAAAAAAAGAATACTTTTTAAGAAATTTTTAATTTCATTTGTTCAAATAAGTTTGGAAGTGCAATTGGCAATCATCCCTCAAACTCATTCAGGCTCGTATGATTTTATTTTTAGATTAAAACCAACTCAACAATTGCCTTTTTATAGGTTGGCAGATGGCACCAACTCACATCCACCTCCGCTTTGGTTAATTTAAGATTTGTCGTTTCTTTATGTATTTCACTTATATTTTATTTTTAACCAATGTGAGATTCATTTAGAATGTTACAGTAGAATTGCTAAGTATAAGGAAACTATGATTCAGCATATCATTATATTACATTTTATGTTTGTACACCATAATTGTAAGATGCATACTTTGATCATTTACTACGGTTTGTTTGATGTATTCTTCACAGGATCTTCGGTATCTATAACTAAGAAAGGTCACCTGAGTTTAAACATATTTAACTACATTATATTTTTACACTCTCACACTCTAGAGTCTGGCCTTTAGAATTTATGCCAAAGAGTACCAATAATTTTTCTTTATCTGATTTAATGATTTAATTTTGAAATTTAAGATATTTTGTTTGAATTTTCAAACTTAAGCATTCTGAAATTCATTTCCAGTTCAAATATTTTGCCAAACAAAAACAAACGCGGCAAAAACTGCGCGTTTTCATTTTTTAAGCACCCGCCCGCCCATTTTACAATCCCACATTATCGATATCCGCAACAATGTGCCATCCAACGGTCATTAATCTAAACGCAACCACTCCTACGGATCACCTCCCAATCCAACGGCCAACAACACTCTCTCTCCTCCTATAAAAACATCACAAAAATACAATCAACCACATCACATTGCGATCACAAAGAAATCGAAATCGAAAGAAATGTCAGGGAGAGGAAAGGGAGGCAAGGGATTGGGAAAAGGAGGTGCCAAGAGGCATCGGAAAGTTCTCCGAGATAACATTCAGGGCATCACTAAGCCGGCGATTCGACGACTCGCTAGACGTGGAGGAGTAAAGCGTATCAGCGGCTTAATCTATGAGGAAACAAGAGGTGTTCTAAAGATTTTCCTTGAGAATGTAATTAGAGACGCTGTTACTTACACCGAACACGCTCGCCGGAAAACTGTCACAGCGATGGACGTTGTTTATGCCTTGAAGAGACAAGGTAGGACTCTCTATGGTTTTGGTGGTTAGAGAGACTTAGGTTAGGACTGGGGATTTTGTTTGTAGCAAAGGCAAATGATTAGGAATTAAGGTTTTGATTTTGTATTTTAATCCAAGGTTTTTGATGCTTGTGCTCAGATTGATAGTGATATGGTTTTATTTTTTATTTCTTTTCTCAATTCTGTTTGGATTGTGAGAAAAAGTTAGGAATTTAGTTAACTAATTGGAACGACGATGTGTTAAGTTGAACGACAAACCGCAACAGTAATAGTCGTAGTTTAACGCAGTTTGTAAGGTAGGCCTAAACTGGGAAGTCGTAGGCCCGTTTTATTCATGGGCTTAGGCCCTTTTTAATCTGGATTGCATTGATTCAAGGGTATCGACACAGGCAATGAATTGAGACAAGATGTTGTGCAGACTAATAGTCTTGAAATAAAAAAAAAGGACAATTTTATTATTTTTTAAATATTTTTGGCAATTAAATCGCAATTTTTTTTCCCCTTTCTCACATTTGATTTGTTTTGAAAAGAAAAAAAATCAAAGCATGGTACAACCTTTAAGTGGCTAAATTGGCTCACCAATGAAGACCTACTGGCTCGATCTTTCATCAGAATTCAAATCAGAGCAAGTGAAACGTTAAGGGTGCCTGTAATGACACGTTCAAATAGTCAAACCCAAAATGATTCCCACAACACGTTTACCACCATGGCACGTGTACGGTAGGAATGTGACCATGCATGATCAAGCAATGGCTGTCCCTGAAAGGGACAAACACGCACCACACGTAAATTCCAAAGGTGAAAAGCCACCCGCCCAATGGTCCATGAAGCGCGACTTTGAAGTAGTCGCCCCCACACAAATGGACTTTCCCTCGACTTGAACGCCTGGCTCGTGCTCAAGACAACTGTTTTGCACGTGCCTACACAGGCGGCCAGATCTCGCTCGTGTCTTTTCTTTTTTGTTTATTCATCTTATTACTTTAATATAATAAAATAATTTAAACAATGCAATACAATAAAATATTGTCCCTTCTTTGAAATAGTTGAATTAGGTAAAATTTTATAAGATTTAATTTTAAAATTTAAAATAAAAAGAAGATTTATGTTTCGTTTATAAATTTAAATATAATTAAATCAAAGTTCTATAAAATAAATATAATTTTCAAATATATTTCTATAAATTAAACAAGTCAAAATATTATGACCAAATAATCAATTTCTTTATATCTCTAAAATTTATTATGTCAAAAGTATTTTTGTTGTAAGAATGAGAGAAGAGAGATAAAACTATCTTATTTTGTAGAGCGAATTAAGAGCTATTAACTTATTTTAGTCCCAATAATTTTATAAATTCAATTTTTGAAACGATAAAGTAACAACTCTTGAGTTAAAAGAAATGTGTAAAAATAAATTAATAAATGATTTTTATCTAATATATGATACATTTTACATTCATTTTTTATTAATAATTTATAAATTTAAATTTTTATTTGAATATGATTTCTTTCTTTATGTTATAAAATAGAAAGACAGTTAATATAGTTAAATTTTAACTTTAACTTTAAATTTAATTAATTATGTTTTTCTTAAATATAAAATTTCAATATTATATTTATTTTTTTCATTATTTGATTAATATGAATAGAATCTCTTTATTCCAAAAATATAGTCTAGTTTCTATTTTAATAGAAATTAAAAAAATAACAATAATTTTATATTGTATTCATCTTGAATAACACATGAACAGTTATTATATTAGAATAATAAATAAAAATAAATGAGAATTATTGAACTATAAGATAAAATTTAATAATTATGTAATATATAGTTTAAGGTTTAATTATAATGTAAAAAGGAAAATGAATTATATGTTGGAATAAACTAAAAAGGAGAAATAGACTTTCTTTCTCAAACAAAAGAAGTAATATTTTTATTGAGAATGCATATTAAATAGGATAAAAATGGATATTTTTATTAAAAGATTTAATTTTATTTTTTAAACCAATTTAATCCTTGAATTTATTTAAAATAATTAAAAAAATTATATTTAATATTTAGTCAATTTAACTTTTAATTTTTTATTATACTTACAGTATGAATTATTATATATATATTTATTAAAACTCTAGTTGAAATTGCATTGATTAATTTATTAAAAAATTAATTAATTATAAAATATAAAAAAATAATGTATAAAGTATTTTATATATTTTTTTAGTTTGATTGATGGTTTTAAATTTATAAATGTGTATTAATTTTAATATTTTAAAATTAACATATATTATTTGGTAATTGCTTATAAAATTTATATATTTTTCATGTTGAACAAATTAAAATTATAATATATATTTATAAGTTTATTATATTATAAAAAATAATATTTTATAAATTTTAAATTTATATTCATAAGTATCGAAAAAACTTTATATAAATATTTTTTGTGTAGAATAAAAAAAGGTTAAAACATTAATCATGTCAAATTAATTATTAGTTATTAGTTTTTAAAAATTAATACAAATTTAGAAATTAAATTGACCTAAAAATAAAATTAAATATTTTTAATCATTTTATATAAATTAAGAATTGAATTAATTTAAAAAAAAAATTAAATCCGACTTTTTTTAACTCCAAAATGGATTGATGGACCGAATTGGGATTTATTTTTTTCTTTCTTACAAAAGAAAAAATAATAACACGTGGCAAGAAGTGCAGTAACCTAGCGTGAAGGCGTGATTTTGCTTCAGCTAGATCTACGCGGCTTCGAAGTCCTAACCAAACGGACTCTTTTTCTCATTACAAATACCGAACTCGCTCTTCATTCCCTTCACGTAAACCTTAACTCTCTGTCTTTCCTCTCTAACTCAACTGAAATGGCCGAGACCACAGTCTCCCCGATTCCTCTGCTCAAAGATGAGCTTGACATCGTAATCCCAACTATTAGAAACCTTGATTTTTTGGAGATGTGGAGGCCTTTTTTCCAGCATTACCATCTCATCATTGTTCAAGATGGTGACCCGTCAAAGACAATCAAGGTTCCTGAAGGTTTCGATTATGAGCTCTATAACAGGAACGATATTAATCGGATTTTGGGTCCCAAGGCTTCTTGTATTTCCTTTAAGGATTCTGCTTGTAGGTGCTTCGGCTACATGGTCTCCAAGAAGAAGTATATCTACACCATTGATGATGACTGCTTTGTATGTCACTCTTTAAATCCTCTCTTATTTATTTATTTGTTTTTACTCTGTGTTGGGTTTGGGTTTTATTGTGATTCGGGGTTGCATTTTTGAAGAAAGTTTGAATTTTTCATAGCAAATTGGAACTTTTGAATGGGGATTTTGAAGATCTGGACTGGTTATGTGGAGTTTTGTTGCACCTCTATTTTGGTGGAATTTTTGAATTTTGAATCTTGTTTGAGGTTGGGCATGTGGGGCTTTGATATGATTTGGTGTTACTTGCCTTTCGCTATATTGACAACTGGATCTAGTTTTGTTATAGCTTTCAATTTCTGCTTTGTTCTTTCAAATATCAATCAATACTGTTTTGGTTGACCAATTTGATCTGTTTGGCATCTTAACTGATTCATTTGATTTTGACTAGGAAAAGGCATGCATGTGGCAATGTATTGTATAATATGTCATTTTGGTAATCAACAATGTCTAGAGTATGGATTTATTTTGAAGGCTAAGTCAATGTTATAAACAATGAACAAGTGTTGATTGATGTCCTCGATCTCCTTTGTTAAATGACAAATTATCCATTGGAGTATTAGACAGCTGTAGCTCTGTTGTGTTGTTAGTTAATGTTGGAAACCAGTTTACTTGATAGTTTTTTTGGGATTTCAATCTGTCAGCTAACTCAATTAATGAACTGGTAGTCTTTTATTTTTTGTATTTGCTGCTTTCTATTATATTTCATATTCTCTTTGACTTGAGCTGTGCAAGAGATTCGGCAAATTTTTTTATTGTGTTCATGAGTTTCAAAACGGTACCTTTTAATTTTATATATTATATGTTTATATCTTGGGATGGATGCAATATATATATATATATATATATCTTTCAGTGAATTTATTTTTTGGGACGGAGCATGTGATCTAAAGTGGAGCATCCCTTGTGTAATTGCAGGTTGCTAAAGATCCTTCTGGCAAAGATATTAATGCACTCGAGCAGCACATACAGAACCTTTTGACTCCATCCACCCCATTTTTCTTCAACACTTTATATGACCCATACCGAAATGGTGCAGATTTTGTCCGTGGTTATCCATTTAGCCTTCGTGAGGGTGTCCCTACAGCTGTATCCCATGGTCTCTGGCTCAACATCCCTGACTATGATGCCCCAACCCAACTTGTCAAGCCTCTTGAGAGGAACACCAGGTAGGAAGATTCTTAATGCACCACCATCTGTTGTTTGTGTATATGAATGTTTTAATAGGAATATTTGACTTTGTATCTGTCTTTCAGGTATGTGGATGCTGTAATGACAATTCCAAAGGGAACTTTATTCCCTATGTGCGGAATGAATCTGGCTTTCAACCGTGAATTGATTGGACCTGCAATGTACTTCGGTCTCATGGGTGATGGTCAGCCGATTGGTCGCTATGATGATATGTGGGCTGGCTGGTGCATGAAGGTATGCACCTATCTTGTTTAATTCTATTGTTGATTAATTAGATTCTACATCCATATGGCCTTGAGACTACTCCTGCTTATTGTAATTTCATGTGTTTTGTAATTGAAACTGATTGTTTCATTGTATAGGTTATATGCGATCACTTGGGTTTAGGAGTCAAAACAGGATTGCCGTACATTTGGCACAGCAAAGCAAGCAACCCATTTGTGAACCTTAAAAAGGAATACAAAGGAATCTACTGGCAAGAAGAGCTGATTCCATTTTTCCAATCCGCTGTCCTTCCAAAGGACTGCACCACTGTCCAGAAGTGCTATCTTGAACTGTCCAAGCAAGTTAAGGCAAAACTGGGTAAAGTTGATGAGTACTTTATCAAGCTAGCAGATGCCATGGCCACATGGATTGAAGCATGGGAAGAGCAGAACCCATCGGGGACTTCTGCCGAATTGCCCAATGGTGCTGCAAAGTAGAAGAACTATTGATTGGTATCCGGGAGCTATTATGGCTATCAAGCAGGAGATGCTATAATCTCTTAGTCTGTCCTTATTTAGGTGTTGTACGTTATTGAGCCAATTTATCTAAAGCTTCTGCGTTGAAGCTTGGATAGTTATTTTTCAGGTGGGGGATTTTATTAGTCTTATTACTTTGAGTTTAGAACAATGACAAATTATGCATTTTGCATTTGATTAGATTTGATTGTTAGTTATTTAATGATCGAGTTGATTGGTTTTGGAAATGGTTAGTGCATTTTGTTTGTTGAATTGAATCATTCAAAGGTTTTGGTCATCGATTGTACTAAAAAGAAAGTCAGACTTTTGACTAATCAGTCATTGTCTAGTTAGAAAAATCCAATTTCAGAATTTGATATATAGCTTTTCAAAGTGGAATTGCTTTGATACCAGCTGGAAAAATTGGGATCTTGCAACTTTTCACGCGCATACAAATCAAAGACAGACCACTTCACTAGGCCAATTGGAAAGCAGTCTAATTGTGCAGATTATTACAAATGGGTTGCTTGCTATAAATATAAATTAAGATTTGCTAAATGTGTACAAATTTAGGACGGCTTGTACTCCCCCCCTTTTATGTTATTTTTTTATTAAGGATTAGTTTTTCATTTTTTGGATTTAATTAACTATTTCCTTGAGAATATCACCTAAATATATATTTTTTATTTGATAATAAAAGATTAGATAATTTTATAATTAAATAAATTATATAAATATATCCTTTTAACTTTTTATGCGCAAGCGATGACAGTGAAGCAACTTATGCTTTGGCATCATCTATTATTGAACGGCAAAAATTTTCTTTTCCTTTTCTTTTTAAGAAATTCCTCTGATAAAAAAAAACCCTTAAAAAGAAAAATCTTTCAGTGATTGGTGTTCCCATTTTTATGGCATAGGAAGACCATTCTCAACCGCATGAAGACCAAAGGAAGACAGATTCCAATGGCAGTTCTTTACCCTATAAATCTCCTTACACAATTTCTCACCTGTCATAACCAAAATTATTTATCTTACTCTGAACAATAAACATGGAGAACGTTTCATTCAACTTCGCCTTTCTGATCCTACTTTTGATCACTTCATCAGGTCGTTCAGTTTTTCTATATCGTATTGAAAGCAGAATCTGTGTATTGAATAATATTATAATGTGAGTGATGATTGTTGTTTTGGTAGGTTTGCCATTCTCAAGTGCAATTGGATCTGATGACTACTTACCCGTTATGGAACAAGAATGTACTACTCATGATGACTGCAAGGACAAGGGCAAATGTCTGATGATACTCAAAAAGAAATGTATTGGTGGAATATGCACTTGCTAAGGAAACGACAACGACATTAACCATAAGAGTTCGATTTATAATCTTAATAAATAAAATTTAACTTAATTTTGATATCAATATTAGATATTTAAGTTTTCATCCTCTTTTGCTTTTCTTCATTTGTATGTGAAATCAATATGGAACATTATTTCTTTGAAGAGCTTAACATTTTTTATTAGGAAAAGAATGATCAACGTTAAAGATTTGTTACAGTTTGATTGGGACAGTGATGTAGAAGTATATTTATCAATTTTTTATTTTTTCTTAGTTCGCATAAATATATATTTTTCTATTTTTGTTATTTTTGATAAATAATACATGTGTTTTGAATATATCTAAATAAATTGAAAAATAAAAACAGTTGTAATTCACAATTAATGAATTTTTATTATACATATATAAATAGGATGTGCTATATATCTATTTATAGAAAAGAACTTTTTTAAGAAAATATCTAATTAAAATATTAAAAAAGAAAATAAATTTATATAAATAAATATAAGTATTTTACATATAAGTTCAAAAATTTGGAAGTGGTATATATCAAAAAAGATTTTAAAAAATATATCCGATTAAAACGTATAAAAATAAAAAAAAGAAAGAAATTTATATAAATAAATATGGATATTTTTTTTCAAAATTTTGAAAGCGGTAAATATTTATTTACATAAAAGATTTTCTTTAAAAAAATATCCAATTAAAATATTAAAAAATAAAGAAAATAAAGAAATTTAAAATATTTAGTCATTGTATTTATGGTATCCTCAATATGAATCATACTTAATAAATTTATAAAAATCTAAATAATATGAAAAAAAATTATAATCAATATTTAATATTGTAACGAAAATTAATAAGTACAAACAACAAGCAAATAACGGATAATTACAATGTGTAATGTACATCATAAAAAAATTAATATATATATAAACTCTAAAGTTTTATTAATTAACCGTTATAATCACATTAATCACATATAAAATTTTTTAAAAAATATATATCCAATTAAAACGTAAAAAATAAAGAAAAGAAAAAAAGTTTAAAAACTTCTGAAAAAAGGAAAAATAAAAAGCTAAATAAGGAATTAGTATATTTTATTTCAGATTTATATATAGATATATGTATATATTGGATACGTATACGAATATACATATAGATAGGAAACAACAAAAATCAAAATTTATTGACTTATTCCAAATATGGATGTAATATGCAATCAGCGCCATAGAGAGGGATTTACCTTCCAAACTCCTATAAATCAAAGCCACAGTCCCTCTTCTAATGTCACCAAACCACATTGTTATACCACAAGAACAAAAACATGGAAAATGTCTCAATCAAGTTCGTCTTGATGGCCATACTCCTACTCACTTCATCAGGTTTGTTCTCTTTAAATTCCATTTTTAAATTTTCACTCATAAGTTTAAGTTTTCATATTAAACATTATATGAACAGAGTAAAATGAAAATAAAGAAACAAAAGATTTATACAGCTGACCTCTAACCCAGTTCGGGATTAAGACTTGCTTGTTAGATGTATACTTATTCTATGTGTTAATATTACAATATGTCATATGAATGAAACTAATGATAGTGCTTTTGATAGGTTTGGCATTGTCTAGGAGAATTGAAATAGGTGAGAAGAAGAGAGGATTTTTGCCAGTGACATGTACTAAAGATGCTGATTGCAAGGGCAAATGTTTGTGGGAGACAAGTACTTGTGTAGATGGGTTATGCACTTGCCCCCTTTAGCTTAAAGTAGGGAGCCAAAACTCCATTCTGTAAAATGAGAGTTTAAAAACATGCATCCCTGAAAACATTACAAGCTTTCAGAATCTACAATTAATGTTCCTTCCACAGTTTCATGAAATAAAACATGCATTTTACTTGTGTTATCAAAGTGAGTTGAATATGAAAACCAAACAATTATATATGATGGGATGTTAATGATATGAAATGATTTTTTAGTTAATGGGCGAATGAGATTCTTTATGTTAAGAGAAAGGAAAAAAGAAGCAACAATCAATCTTGCAAGCATGAATAGCACATTGATTATTCATTCTCACAAAATGAATCATTTTCTGACAGTATCAACATAAACTTACTCCTGCTTTGCTTTGCAACGTTTCAGTTTATGCAGCTTAACAAGATCCAGTATACAGGTCATTTAAGCATACTCTGGCTCTGGCTCCGGCTCCATCTTCAGCTCTGGATTTGATTCCCTGTCCAAACACAAAATGCAAAGTGTAAAACAGAACCAAAATAATAGTCATTTTGAGATGTGACCATGTATGTAAAACAGAGCCAAGCAACATCTAAATATTAATGTTAAGAAAGCAAGGTATATGATGAACAAAGAATGAGAAGATACTCATTGGAAGGCCATAGGTGGGGTGAAGAGGTCAAATTTTTCCAAAAAGAAGAAAATAAATATGAGCAGTTTTCGAAAAAAACAAAAGAAGGAAAACTCAAAGATCTCTATAGGAAATAGCAATTCTAGTTGAGGCTCGTACTATTTGTTTCAATTAACTTTAAAACACAGCTGCTTTTCCTTTTAGTAGGATCATATTGAGCTCAATATAAGCAAAAGGAATTCATCTCCATGCAATAGATAATTTTTCAACAGAAGACCATGAAAACACAAGTTCTGTAAGAAATGGCAGAAAACAAAGGATGAATTTGAAGGGAACTCAGAAATTGATTCCTTCTCAACATACCAAAATTTAATGCTTTGAACTGTTTAAGGGAAAGAAAAATGATTCTCACAAGAGAGGTATTTGCAATACATATCTAGTACCAAGTAAATCGAAAAAACAAATGCATTCAGATTTAAATAAAACAAACTCAGAAACTTTCATGCAGCTGTTCCATGAATTCTGCAAAGAAATGTCTCCATACATCTTCATGTTCATCTTCCCAAGAAATAATACTTGAATATCTAATAGAAGTTTGAATTGAATTTTTCCAATGAAATTGAGCAAGTACCTTCTTTGCACAGCTATTAAGTGATGTGGGGCCAGCAGAGAGCATCATTTTCCTGCTTCACTTGCATGGATTGCTTCTGATGTTCTACTCGCTGAAGCTGTGATGACAGCTGAAGCAAGTCAACAGTAGTACCATCTTCGCATGAAAGACGACCCTTAGCGTTCATAAAATTTGATCCTTGGTAAATACCATCTGTAACATCAAAGTTTATGGCATCACTTCCATCAGGTATCAGTATGGAGCCCAAGTGGCTCCCTAATGCAGAACTTGTTCCTGATGAAGAGAACTTGTTTGGTACCCCACTCATGGAAGCCTGTGAACTAACTCCAATAACCTTTTCAGAGACTTGGCTCACGCTATAATGGGTGTTGCTGCCAGGCACTATCAATGGGCCGGCAATAGACATTCCGGATGAATGGCCCAAAAAATTATTTGATTGAGATGACAGAAGAGAGAGAGCACAACCAGAGTTTGTGATCCCTGATAGCCCTTGAATGGTTGATACTGCATTGAAAGTTGTGAAGTCTTCATTTCCCATCGAGTTGTCCTGGACTAATGAACGTGAATAAAAAATTGAGCCTCCCATTTCATGTGGATATCGATTACTGCTCGCATTGAAAATGCTTCCTGTTGTAGGAGTAGCTTCATTGTCATTAAAAGTGAGAAATGCTTTATTCAAATTGTTAGAAGGAAAGAGAAATTTTAAAAGCAGATACCAACTTGTAGGAATGGATGATAGTGGACTAAAATTGGGCCCGTCTTCAACTTTTATTTGCCTGCACCAATTATTTGTCCCATATTTCTCAGGATGTAATGGACCACTGGAAAGTATATCTTGACAGATAAAAGATGCTGTGCCATGAAATCGGCCGGTGCCAAAGCCTGAACAATAATGAGAAAATAGTAAAAGGTTTGCAAAATACCATAACTCGAGTGTTGAAATAACCTTACAATTTTATAATTCTACAATGCTAAGGCACATTGTATAGGTAACTCCAAGAATTTTAGGAATTTTAGATTGCAGCACCAAATGCAATAATGTCACTAACATATAACACATACGCTTAACAGATTACCACATATTATCATGCATGAAAAAGTTAATTTTGGCATAAATTCCAAATATAAAACAGAATTAAGTAGTTTATGCTATAATGGTGAATCCCAAATTCCACATACTTCCACTGCTTTTGCCTTTTAGGGCAGCGACTTACCTGCTAAACGGTTTCAAATTCTGGATTTTAGATGATTCAACATGGATTATCACTAGATGGTTTGAATTGGTTATATTGGAATCAGAGAACTAGAAGTGTTATGACATCATCGCATGCACAAATTAGGATGATGTTTCAGGCTAACATGTCTTAGCCAAGCCCCCCATTTGGTAGAGTTTGTTGCTACCTAAATAAAGCTGTCTCATATTTCTTATTGATTACATCACTAGAAAACATAAATTCCCCAAACATGTCTGACTACCTCAAACATCTCCAGCATCAGTAATAACCGCCAGACGACTGAATCATATAACAGAACAAATATGCATTAGTGTGCACAAAAATAACAACTGTAATTATTTCCAGAATATCTAAGAATCAGCTAGGCAACTCAAAAGTCTTCAGCTTAAATAGTTTAAGTGTAAAGAAAGGGATCAAATAGTTAACTGTTATCCAACAACGGTGCAGAAAAATTATGTAATGGATAAAAATTGGAATGATTTCTACCATTGTATGACTGAAGTAGTCTTCCAGTCCTTCCAGAGTGAAGACCAACTTGAGGCTTTCTCCTGCGTTCATTGTGGCATGCAAGGCGTTTACGGCAGCTGCGCTTACCATCATCAAATTCAGCCAGCAAATGAAACCTGAACAGTCAAACACTAGTACGCATTATAGCAGCAATAATATTGAGGTTTTTAGTATATTGACATTATTATGAACCCAAATTGGAGCAAAGAATTGAAAAATGACATCTAGCTTTGCCTCAATCATAACTAAAGAATCCATCAAGCAAAAGCTAAAAGACACGTATATACATATTCAGATTTTGAAGTAAGAAAACCCATCAAGATGAACAAAGAAACAAGTTTATTTAGTAGTTGCAGGTTTTCTTTATATTTCAGCTAACTGATAATTCATTAAATATTATTTAAGGGATTAGGATAAACTGAACTCAACAACAAACAGAGGAGGAACAAAAAAAAATTGACAAAATGGTTATAAAGATTATGAACAAACTAAGAAAATCAAATTTCAGGAAAGTTAAACCATTTGGAGAAGAAAGAGTTGAACGACTTTTGATAAAAAACAAAGCAAAAGAGAGGAACTGAAGAATTGAGATATATATAAGTAACACTTGTGTTTCAATGTGAATAATCAATGAGGCCATAACATACCTGCTGCATTGCTGACAGAACCTCTGTTCAATTCCATTGACAATAACTTTAGTAGTTTTGGAGTGAACTTCACAGACTTTATGTCTCTTGTGATATTCTTTTGAAGAACTGAGATCCTTATTACAACCATAAACTTGGCAGTAGGCAGTATGGGAATTGATTCCTGGTCTCATTCTCTTTGGAGGATTTGATGAATCCGACGAAGACAGAATGTATGCTCCCTTAGAAATTCTTGAATTTTGAGCATCTGCTGTTGGATCACCAAACCTTCCCAGCTTCAAATCAATAAATGAAGAATCTCTACTATTAGAATCCATAACAGAGCTAGAAGGCCTTGAAGAAGTGGATTCAACTTCTAAAGAAAAACTATTAGTGTTATTAACAATAAAAGGATTAATGACTTTCCCAACATCAACTTCACTGCTCAAAGAAACCCTAATTGAAGTATCAGGTAATTGTTTTCCCATCATTTCTTGATAACTTAAATCCCCAAAATTTTGATTCTCAATAGCTTGTTGACTTGAGATGACCATGTTATTACCAAAACTAGCCGTTTTCAAATCCCAACCCAGCAAGGCATTTCTGCTTTTGGCAATAGTATCAGAAGATGAAATTGTTTCACTTGATACAATATCCTTCCCTCCGGGAACATAGCTCCAAGGTTGCATTTGTAATATAATGGAATTACTGTTCAAGTGATTAGATACTTAAAAACCGAGCTGCCAATACAATCAAGAAAATGATCGATCTCTATACAATTTTGCCCGAATAAGCGAAAACCAAATTAAAGTTTCTGTTAAACCACTAATGACAGTAAAAGTTGAAAACTCTTGCTAAGGTACTGTTACTCACAAAATTCCCCACTTCCTCCAAATTCTCCAATTCACAAGAAATTCAATTTCTGAGATACCAGAAGCATCAAAACAACAAAACCCATTAGAGAAAACTCAGAACCCAGGAAAATTAAGCAGCATAAAAAATCAAGAAAATGACTAGAGAGAATAACACCACGTGAAGTGGTTCAAGAAAGCTAAGTGCAAGAAAGATTTTTTAGTAAGAAACAAAAGCAAACATTAAAAAAGAATAAACAATGCAAAGAGCAAAGGAGAAAGCTATATATCGAGTGACAATAAAAAGAAAGCAAAAAGTTGCCGAAAATCATTTGAGATAGAGTGAGTTTTGCTTTACCATGGTAGAGACTAAAGAAATGGGGTTGTATAATGAGTCTTAGTTGTCCCAAACTTCATGGAAAATAACATGTGGCTTCTATTTTCACTCACACATACAGAGATGAGTACAGAACTACAGAAATCGACTCATTTAGAGAGAGAAGTATAAACTGCTTTTTGCACTGTTTAGAAACTGCTAAATAGAATTAGTTGCTACTCCCTCTCGTTCTCACCCAACAAAGAACAAGAAAAAGACAAACAACAAAATCTTGCATTAATATATTCTTACTGTTTACTGTTACGTTAGTTAATAACTTAACATTTTGCCTCTTGTTCGTTACTTCATTAGGCAAAATGGGAATTTCAATGTCTTTTTATTGATATCATTATGCATTTCAAAAGTGATACGTTGATTTTCCACACTTGTTGTTAAATAAAATATTATATTCTCTTTCGCTGATGAGATTTTTTGTCTTATAAAGCAAATAAGAAATAGTCAATTAGATCATCCTTCAGCGTTTATTTCGTAATATAAAAAATTTTAAAACTTTGATTATTAATTTTTTTTCATTAAAATAAGTAGCAAGAAAACCTCAAGCTATGCATATGCATATTAATAGCACGTGTTTTTCGTTCTTTATAAATTTGATTATATCGTTTGGTTTTGGAGTACATTTAGTTTGAAAAAGTTGCATTATTAGAAGAAAAATGACAATACGTCTAAAAAGGCAATAATTCCGCATGTTTCTAAACTAATATGTCTTTCTTTGCCACTGATTGTGATATTTTTTTTTAAATATATATCACTAATAATTAACAATGCTTGTCTCTTAGCATTTTTTAAAAAAATCATTTGTTGAATAACGGTAAGATCGGTGCTTTGGTTAAACTTTTTATCTAACTTTTAGACTTCCAAACGATTCATATGTTAAGATTTTATATCCTCTTAAATAAATTAAAAAAATATTCATATGATAACATTATTGAAATTGGATCGGTCGAACTAATTAAACCAAAACCAATTGATCGTTTGATTTGCTTATCCAATTTGGCCATTTTTGAAAATAAAAAAGAATTTTTTTTAAAAAATCAAGTTGAACTGGTGATAAAAACTGGATTTTTTTTCTATAAAACCGGACTTTCTTAATAAAAATCGACCTTTTTGAAAAAAATTTTATTTTTTTAGAAAAATCGGTTGAAAATTATTTTGTTGCAATATATATATACACACACTTATGTAAAAATATTAAAAATTAAAAAATTAAGAGTCTAGTAGAATCAGTCCAACGCGAGCCAATCTTGATCCGGTTTGATTGTCAATCCAATTTATCATTATTTGGATACTGTTCAATCCTTATAGAGTTTATTTTAAGTTTAAAATTTTTATTATTTATATAAATTATTTTAATTAGCTTGAATCGAATTAATCATGATCAATAAATATGATGATGTCAAAATTAACTTTTTTAAGTTAAAAATTAATGATTGTCATCATTTTCAACGACATATATAATTAATTATGTGATAAAATGAAACAAAATAACTAACAGTGGAAAGATGCATCTAATCCACATATTTTCCTCAAAATTTAAAATTTTTTCCCACGCATTTATTTTTTCAAAACCACTCAAGATTATATCTACCATTTGAAGTGCCATGATTTTAGACCATCATGAGTCAAATAGCGCTGCTCTATTTCGATATCCATCCACAAATAGGCATCACATTTGTATTTTTTTTGTCTATTTGGAAAATCATTTAATTTATAATAAATTATTAAATAAATCGATTATATTATCTCATTTATAATAAAGAAAAAGAGATTCTCTTGAAAATTATCACAATTAATATTTATCATTTGTAAAAGATAAAAATGGAAAAAATTATTACTTCCAAAATTTAGATATATCACATTTTCAAATATCTCAAACTTTAAGTACTAACTTTAAAAAATTATTTTTTTAAGAGAGTTAACTAATTGTATTATTAGATAGCGTCTAGAAAAGCAATGAACATGAAAAATACGGCGTAAAAATTGAAGGGTAGAAAAAAATGAAGAGAGAGAGAAATGGAAACACAGTCAAACACTAAAAATTGAGAAATGCTGGGGATCCGGATGACAGGACCCACGAAAGAAATTTACGCCAACTAGTCTCCATCAATGTCTGCTGCGCTTGCACCACGCGCAACTTCGGTGCGAGTGGACATCACAAGCACATGTGTCGGTCATTATGGCTCACCAACTTTGAAGGCTCGACCAGTGCGTGTCTGGGAATCGCTTTCATTGATTCATGGTTTTTTTCTTTTTATTGCTCTGTTAGTTAATAACTTAAACAAAGTAATTATTTCTGATTTTTAATTATTCTCCTTAAAATATTAAAAAATGAGAATATTTAATCAAACTAGTTAGTTAATATTAATCTTTTAGCATTGTTGATCCAAATTTAAATAAATTTATATTATTTTAATGTTTTTCAGAATGTGTTTAGTAAAAATTAATATTTGAAGTAAAGAATAAATCCAATCAATTTGAACATTTAAAATAATATATTTCATGAGAGGGTATTTTGTAATTTTAGTTTTTAAATTTACTTTTAATACCTTAAAAACCCTTATTAAGACTGTGCTCGGCAATAACTTTTTGAATAATTTTTAGAGTTTTAACTAGTCAAAACACTGAACGCTTTTTAAAAGATTATTCGGTAGCAAAACGTTTGGACTAACTTTTAGAGATTAGTATAACTTTTTATGAAAAGTTAATTCATCTAACGTTTAGCTTTTAGCGTTTCATGAAACGCTACTTAAACAGTTAATAGTTAAACGGTACTAAAACAATTAACAGCTATTAAAATAATTAATTTTGCCGAACATATTTAATATCTTAACACGTGAATGACTCAATTGTTGCAAAAAATGACCACTATAAAACAAAAAATTAGCATAAAAATAGAAAAAGAGACTAGAAATATAGAAGTAGGGGGCATGAGTATGAATGACAACTTTAATACACCAATTAGGTGAGTCTTGTTGATGAGGGCATGAAAGCACCTTTGTAACAACTTCATTGCAAACACCAACTACAAAGGCAACCCATTTTTCTATGTACAAATGTGTCTTATTCCCAACTACTCAGAAGGCCCAACTCCCTTAATTACATGGTCCCCTTCTTTTTTTATATATAATTGTGAAAATTATTGTATAATTGGAGACATAACTGAAAATTGGAAAGCAAGAAGATGATAATAGAGTAGAGAGACTATTGGAGAAGAGAGAAAAAGATGGGTGGGGGCAAATATGAATACCTTCAAAATAGATAAACATTAAAGTCTTAAATACCAAGTAAATGAAATGAAGTTATGATCACCATCGTTATCAAGGAAATGCACTAATATTTTAAATGATTTTCAATCATCAAAATTGAAAAAGAATCCAAAAAGAGTCTATTAGTTGTGTTCTAATTGGTGATAGATTTCGAGGTTTAGTCCTCTCGATCAGAATGGTGTACCGTATTATTTTGGACTAACTTATTTATTAGCAAAATTGAAAAAACTCATTATATGAAGAGAATGATGGAATCAAACTCATTATATGAAGTTCCCACTATAAGACAAAATTGCAAAATCCTATATGATTTTTTTTTCAAGTACAAAATAGAGTTCAATGTATTAGAATTGAAATAAATATGCATGAAATCCAAAAATTGTTAGAATTTATGAGACTCACATGCAATACTAAAAAGGAGAAAAGAAAATTCTCGAAGTGAGTAATTGGCTACAGCCACTGGGTACTTGTTAGAATACACAGTACATAAGCTCACACGACAGGATAGACTGGCGCCTTAACTTATTTACTTGCTATTCCTAACATTTCTAACTCAGTAATGACTCTTTTCGAATTGAATCATTTATGATACAGAAGAAAATTTTAGCAAACTCATATTAAATCTTTCTACTAGGTATATTATGTCTTGACGAAAACTCTTATTATTAAAAAAAAAAAAATTGTTTTCATCAGCAGATTAAAAAAGAAAAAGGAAAAAGAAATGGTGATAAGTAAAACTTGAAATGGGTGTTGATGGGTGAAGAGGGAGCACAAGAGGTGGATACCACCAAAGGTGAAGCTTGGGTGCACTATCTTTCAATTTAGTGAAAATGCCTCAACTTGTGCATTGTCTCTCTCAAGAATGTAACCACTCCTTGTGAGAAAGATAAGCAATGAGTGGTTAGGGAAAACTTTCCCGTTTTTTAAAAATTAAAGTGGACCCATGTTTACTTAATGTCACTTGGGCCCACAAACCCTATCTATACATACATACGTATATACATATCTCTCTCTGTCTCTTGCTCTTGCACTCTAGCCTTGTGCTGTCTTATCCATTGTTTGCATTCATAGCTACGGTGATGGGAACTCAGAAGGGTGGAGAGGACAGATTTATTTAATTATTTTGTCATCTTCTCTTTCATATATAATTTTTATTTTTAATTACCATTTCAAAAATAGTTAAATAATAATAATAATATATGCTATGATAATTTTTATACATACATGCATACATCTTCTCTTTGCAATGCATTTCCACTGATTCAACATAAGATAGGGATAAGTACCTTTGTCAAAGATTTTTTTATATTGTTATTTTGTTATATTAATGTATTATATTATGATGCACACAATCAAATTATTGGATTACCAGTTGAATGAAGACATTTTATTACTAACCTTCCGATTTTCAAAAGTATATGAAAACATTCTTTGTTTTGTATAAATGAATCAAACAGAGGCCGTTTGAAATTTTAAAGCTTCTTGGAGACATCCGCTGTGTCCCGGCCCAGTCCAGAATAACTGACCTACAAGCCCAAAAATAAAGCCCATGAAAAACCCCAATGTCTGCCTGGGAGGTGAGCCCAATAGATCAGAGAGACAAATTCATCTTCTAAGATATATATTTTTTTTTAATTAATTTTTTTAGACGAATTATGTTTATAATATAATTATATAACATAAAAAATTGAATTAATAAATTAAATTTCTAATTATTATTATGATTTAAATTAATTATACCTATACAAATTACATATTATTAATTATATAATACGTATTATGATTTGATTTGAAAAAATAGAGCTCCGACATTAATGTGAGAAAACAACAACCATTGTCATTTGTCAATCACAAAATCTCATTATAGCATTTTCTTACACTGCTTCTGTCTATATCTGTTTTTCCATAGATGGAATTCCAAAGCTCACAAGTCTGAATTATTTTAAATTTGAAATATTTACGTTTTTGCTCAAGTGGAGTCCTATATATGACTTGCTATTAAGTAACAACAAATTAGGACAGTAACCGTTACTGTACAGAGCTTTGCATGCTTAAACACTTGTCTTGTCTTTATGATATGTAAGAACCGTTTTAGACTTCCTTTTTGCTGCAGTCCTCTTCCTAGTCTACCTTAATCACTTGTCATCTTCTTCCTCATCTTTCTTTCTCTCTTTCTCATCGTGGATCAAAGAGAAAATTTTCAGGAAAAAAAAAAATCAGGTATGGCACATATGAATTTCTTCATCTACTATATGTAATTTGATTTCTTTTTTAGGTTAGTATGCTTAAACACTTGTCTAGTGTTTATCTTTATAATATGTAAAACCAAAATATTCTTCAAATTAAGACCTCATTTTTGTTGCAGTCTGCTGAATCGCTTGTCTGTTTTCTTCCTCATCTTTCTTTCCCTCCTCATTTGAAATCAGTATATGATTTTATTTTATAATAGAAATTTATTCAAAAAAAAATGTGAAATGAGCCAATTTCCAATATATATACATTCTAAATGAGAAAGAGGGAAAGAAAGATGAGAAAGAAAATAGACGAGGGACGTATTTGAATTCGTTCCATTTAATTTAGCATTTTGTCGCACAACTCACAATTTAAATACATCAGCGTATACATACATTCTTATGTTTTTATTTTCAAAAAAATATATTTATTTAGTAAATTTACGCACGAAATATTAAATTAGCTATTTTTAGTAAAAGATTTTAATAAAAGACACTTTAAATCAGTAAAGTCTTAAATTGTCATGTTCATTTATTAAAAAAATATTTTTGGCAATTTAAACAATTTCAGTTTCTTTTTTTTATCAAAATTGTCTTATTGCACTGACTATTTAATTAATTAAATCATATGGTCCGTGAATTCTTATAAACAAACTATATTTAGTAAATATTTAGTGTGTGAATTCTTCCATTTGAATTACTTTTATTTATATATAATTTAGTTTTTCTATAGTAAAAGATCTCGATAAAAAATGTATTCACTTTAAATAAATAAAGTCCTAAATTGTTATTTTTATTTATTAAAAAGTATTTTTGGCAGTTCGAACGACTTTAATTTCTTTTTTCATCAAAATTATCTTATAATGCACGACTATTTAATTAATTAAATTATATAATTAGCGAATAAAATATTTACTACATATAATACCATAGTGAACTTATCATTGAGCAAAATAAAATCAATAAAATCCTCACATTGATTTCGGAAAAGCATACTTTTGATTGTGTACGTAGACACGTAAAAAAACATAATTATTATTACATAATTATTTTTGTGTCATCAGAAACAAGTGCCTCGAGGAAAATGGTGAAACCGAAGCAAAACTGTGTAAGAAAAATAAGCAACAAAGGTGCAGAAGAAAGGCAAGTAACTTCATTACCCTTTGATATCCAATCCAATATTCTATCTAGGGTTCCTCTGGAATCAATCTTAAGTTGCAGATGTGTATGCAAGTCTTGGTATCGCATGTCTCGTGATCCTTCTTTCATTAAACTTTATCAAGGAAGGAATAACAATAATAATGAAGATGATCGTCCATGTAAGTACATCATTCAAGCGCGAAATGGAGCTAATTCTGAAAGACTTATTTTCTTGGATATCCATGGAAAGAAACCTAGAGAAATTTCTTTAGAGGATATGAATTTATCTTTAAACCTTAGATATAAATTATCTGCTTTTAGAATCATTAGTTCTTGCAATGGCTTGATTTGCTTAGCTCCGAACGGGAAAATGGATCCAATACTAATTTGCAATCCATTAACAAGGGATTGTGTAATTTTACCCTCGTCAAGGACTATATCGCAAGAACTTCCCGTCAGGAGTTATCAGGTAGGGTTTCACTTTGACCCTCTATTAGAAAATAAATATAAGGTTGCAAGAGAATTTAGATACTTGAATGATGAAGCATGCAAATTTCAGATGATTACAGTCGGTGACAGTTCTTGGAAAGATTTAAGTGGTGCTCCAAATTTTGTTCTTGAACATGGGTTCGATGATGCAATCTATTGGAATGGAGCCTTTCATTGGAAAATAAGCGAACTTGATCATAGACATAACAATAATTTTATTGTTAGTTTCGATCTGATTGATGAAGCTTTTTATACTATATTCTTTACCAATTACGATGAAGAGCAAGTTCCATATAATTATCGGTTATTGAGTTTAAAAGGAGAATTAAAGATTATAGAACATGATTGTCGTTTCTTGAAAATATGGAATGTGAGTGGTAATAAGATTGAAGGGTTTTCGCTTCGGTTGGAACATAGGTTTATTTTGTGTGTGCCGCGAAGCAGGCTTTTGCAACATTATTTGATTTGTGAAATTGAAAGGAGAAGTTACTTGATGCAAGTTTTCAGTTGGGAGGGTGGAAATAATCAGAAATGCAAGCTTGTAAGGTTTTCTCCTGAAATTGAACAAATTAATGACTTGGAGATCAATTGTGAACTTCCTGGCCTTTTCAGCATAATTTGTTTTAAGCCTACCATTTTTCCTCCTGCCATGTCTACTTGATTTCTTGCGTAGGCTTATGCAAGTGCTATTTGTTTCGTTTTTATGAACTTCCTCTCATTTTATTTAAGTTGTAATGTTACTTTTATACAACTTTGTAATTTATTGGATTGGATATGGTATGTGAAAGGTTATTATTATGGTTTCTATAAGCTTTTTGTTATTATTTAACTTGACAAATTTCTAAGAAACCAAACACAAAAGCTATTTGGATATAAAAGAAGTCTGGAATTTAGATGGAATTCTCTTGAAAAGAAACAACTCTAGCTCAAAATCAAGAAAATATTGAGCTAAAGAAAAGTTTCTTTGAGTGTGTCGACATCGTTTTAGAAAGAAAAGAGGAGGTTTTGCATAAACGGAGGATCCTTTCGCAGAGAGATGGAGTGGGAGAGAAATTTCTACCAATGGCGGTGGTGTGGTTGTAAAAGCGAATATACAGATTTTTTTTTTTTCTTTCTGAAGTCTGAAGGAGAAAGAGTGGAAAGAGAATGACAGAGAAATTTCCACAGGTGGTATAGTGAAGTGACTGTAGAGGAATTCTTTTTTTTCTTTTTTTTTAAGTGGAAAGGGAGAAGGAGATGAAATAGGAAATGTTTTTGGCATAATTAGCTTAATGATTAGAGAGCTATTTCCTTTTCTAGTATTAGTTACATTTATCTCTAATTCACAATGTTAAAATTGAATTATGTTTGCATTGGGTTGATCTATTATCGTACACGTAGCTCTTTCTTAAATTCACTAAATCAGTAAAAACACATGTGATCAAGAGATTTCAAACTTAAAACCCCACTTCTTATATAAATGAGAAAATCAATCATATCACACTTAACTAGTGGTAAGTGGGATATTTGTTAGATGCATTCGGTCACATCCCAAATTAAACATGTCAATTTTTGTGCTGCAAATGCAACAAATCTTGTCAGATCCGGCAAAGCTTGATAGGATCCTAACTTTTTCCAGTTTGCTGGACATCTTCGAAAATTATTAAAGATATATTGTTTTTGATTTGACTGTTCGTTTCCAAGAAAATATAATTTGATTTTCCGTTCTGATTCATATTGGAGCTACTCTAAAAATTGCTGTTTCAAATTAAAATTAAAACTCGAAGGATGAAGCTATTTTCAACTCCTGTTTTTGGAATCAGAATAAAAGAAAAATCAAACTTTTAGAACTCGAACCACCAATTAGGAATTTCGTTGGATATTGTAACTTTCAGTCTATCATTGGATATTATATATTTTTTAGGAATTTTGTTGAGTCATCTCTTTACGATTTTTTTTTCATGTAGAGCTTTCTCGAGAAATTGAATTATCAAATTAATTCTCAAAATAGATAATCCTATAATCGATTAGAATGCCAAATTTTTAGACTATTGAACTTGAATTTAACTAAATTATAATTTCATATGGTGGAAACTAATAAAAAAATTCACATATCATTAAATTTCGCTACCAATGTTTTTTTAGTGTATAATTAGGTATTATTAACTTATGTTGTGCACCAGAATTATGAAATTGCTCTCGTAATCAATATTTCAAAATCATCAATATCTATTCTAGAAGTTCATCTTGCACCTGAACACTCTTTAGCCAATGAATCTACAAAGTGATTCTGACTCTAAATATGTGGACGGACCCATTTCTTAAAAATGGTTTGCAAGCTATGAGGTGATTATGACACTGATTGGTCCAATTGGTACTAAAATGAAATGAAAGTCTATTAGAAATTTAGAATTGCTTCACATGGCCCAAATAAGGACACATGCATAAATTTGTAACTCTTAAGTGTCATTATCAGCCAACTTGGAGGGATTTTTCCCTTTATCTGTTGGACACTATCCAATTCTTTTCCAATATATATGATTGATTGGACCCATTTCTGAGACTTTTCTCCTATAATTGTTCTTAGTTTCTTGAAGTAAAAATTATTTTTATTTTTATTTTTTTTATACTTGTTGGAGGTACCTAGACCCATGTCCATTTTAGCAATCTATAAATTTAATTAATTTTCGATCGTCCTCGGAGGCAATGGAGTTGATCCAAAAAAATTTACATTGTGGAAGATCGAACCCATGCTCTGCGCCGTACTAATCAACCCTGTAAATACTCTTTGCCAATAAACTATCCTCGTTGGGTTTAAAAACTCAGAATTAGCATTAATTCTTTCCTTATTCATTACTGAACAATCATTCTCCATGCAAAACCACTGATGTTCTTTCACTGCTTTAGATCCCGCGCGCATATTGTACAATTGCATGTGCCTTGTCCATTTCTTTGCCGACCATATAAAGATACTTTCACGTTACTAGCAGGCCGTAAAGTCAGACAAAATAAATTGCAGCTCCAGTCCTACTTTGTTTATAATATCAGGAATACGAAATCTGAAATCTGGAGTGATCGCTGTGAAAATATTATTCCAAACCTGAACATGGTCCACATTAGTGGATGAAAACACTATGAGAGGGGTGATAAAATTTGCCTTACACCTGATGTATAGCAAGGTGGCCTCCGTTCGACTTATTAAATTAGTAAAAACTGACCAATTAAACAACACATGATTGACCGCAAAGATTCTTTTTTGGTATTAAATATACATATTCCAAGTTCACTAAATTGAAATCCAATCTTGTTAGCGGCCCACTAAGGGTAAAGTGCTCCTAATGATAAGGGCCGAGCTATATTTGGGAGCCTAATTAAGGGTGCCATGGCTCTCCATGAAATTTTTTTAATAAATTTCCTTATGAAATGATCAAAATATAGAAAAATTATATTTAGCCGCGAAAAGTTCTTCCTTAAAATAATTGTCTTAGCTCTGCTCTTATCTAAGGCGTATTTGCTCTATCCACGAGGATTAAATCTTCAATCTCATTTAACGAAGAAAAATGTCGAACTATCCATCTCAACACCCTTAATGAAGATAATGATGTATTCGCTCTATTCATAATGCTCAACTCTTTAAACCTACTTAATAGAGAAGAGTGTCGAACCATTCATCCTAACACTTTTAATGAAGACAATAAATCGAAACACCGAATGATGCAAACTGAAAAAAACAAACGGGGAAACAAAAAAAAAAGAAAAGGAAAGAACTTCTCTTGTAAGATCCTTTTTGTAACTTTATCTTTACATGGTAATATTACTTCCACAAAATCTCTACAGTAGCCTCATTCGTTGTAACTTGGTAACACTAACCGATACTGCTCATGGTGGTAGCCATGAAGAAGTACAGACTTTAATTTATTACATCATAACATCACATGTATTAAATAATTTATTATTTATTAACTTTTTTATTTATTCTATGTGAGATTTAATCATGTAACCATAACGAACTTTTAGTCAAATTAGGGTTTCTTCACTTGTTTCCTCGAGAGACAATGTCATGCCTCGTACACACGTGTCAAGCTAACAACATAGAATCACTGTTTCACCAACGGTTTCTATACTTTCTAAGCATGACCCATTTTGACACGTGTCCTTTCTGACAGTAGGAAAGAGACTCTCTCTTCTTCCTGTGATCAAATTTTCTCCATCTCCTGCAACTGCAAGCTGCGACTTCCACCTGAATCTGTACACCTAGCCATTCATAGGCTGACACGCCACCATTCACTGGTAGTTTTGTGTGTAAGAACTGGACTGACCTAAAGATCATAGAACTATTGCTATTATCTTCTAGACAATTAAGGTTTCTTTTTACTTTTTTAGGTTTATCATCAAAATTTAAGAAGATACATATAGCTGTGGATTGGTCTATGGAGTTCGAAAATTCCATTATCTTCTCAGCTTGGCTAGGTTTAGCCGACCATGTAAAAGCTCAATCTCCATAAGAGATTTTTACCCCCTTCAATTACACTATTTAATTATTACTTAAAGACATTAATTAGTACTCATAAGTACCGGCTCGAGTGATAAGAAAATATATTTAAGTTCAATTGAAAATTTATGTAAACAATTACAAACTTCGGAATAAGATTAGTTTCAAATCAAAAATGGTACGTGACAATAATCATTCGAAAATCCAAAAAAAAAAAAATAAAGACATTACTTTGTGGTAGAAGAACTAAAAAAGGTTAGTTAAAAAAATTATTGTTCTCTTTTCACGTTATTTGAAAGCAACGAATCTCTTGAATTATATAATGGAATTAATTTTTCTTTTCTAAAATTTAATGGTATATACGACAATTATTAGTTTTGATTTCTTAGATTATTAGGTATATATTTCATATTAGTGTTGCTGTTAACAAAGATAATTATCATAGTTTGATAACATAATATAATATTAACATTTTAAATTATAATATACTAATATCCTCTATCCGAGATATTGTAAAAGACTTATCAAGGTGACTACCATGTGGTAATAAACGATTACCCTAATCACCAAGAACATCAAACAACCACAAGAAAAGGAAAGAAGAATTGTGTTACATATGACACATTAATTACCTTCGAAGGTAAATGAACATCGGATAAGACAGTGATCCTCCAATACTAAGTCGACAAGTGTCCACCCAAAAAGTTTATTGCTTTAAAGGTTAACATTGACGTCCACTAGACATTTGAATGCAACATAGATATTCCATGGAAAATACAATATATATATATATATGGATAAAACAGTTACTAAATTTAATTATATTACTATTTGTACAAAAAGAAAGAAGGGTGACTATCAATAATAATGTCAGAAACTGTTTGGATCAAAGCAGTGAAAAAATTGTACTGTTTATAAAAAGGACATTTAGGCTGATATAGAAACCCTACTATATATAATTTCTTTGTAGTAAATATAAAATTAAAAACATGTTATTTCTTTTATATTTAAGATTAAGAGTTAATTTTCAATCTCCTTAACTAATTATCCTTTATGAGAGACAAATCATTTATGCAATATTAGAAAATTTATAAATAACGAAAAATTTATATGTGTCCGTAGAATTTGAAATAAACATGTGTTCAAAAAAAACTCAATTAACCATATTACTATACCCAAGTCATCATACTTTCCCCAATACACCTTATCCTCCGTGAAAAGTTAAGTAAGACCTGAATTCATACTCAATAGATAATTCAATATGCAAGAACAAATTCATACTCATGAGAGAAGAAAAGAAATTACTTATCAATAAAAAAAAACAAGTATATGAGATACAATTTTATAACCATATCAAAAAAAGGATTATAGCTATTATCTATTTCTTTGACAAGAAATAAGTTCTTTCTCCTCTTTGTATGACAAAGCCGAATCTGAGATTTTTTATTTTTGTTGATAATCCAGGGGATAGCATTCCTTGAATTAGACTCGATAATCAAAAGACAACTATTATATTGCGACTCAAAGAAAGATTCAATCGCATTTACGATGATTAAGAATGCAGTCTCATTTGAGTCCATAACACTTGCAATCTAAAAAATAAATACAAAACATTACCTGAAGCATTTATTTGTTAATATTAAATATATGAAAACATGAATAATATTTTAAAAAAGATAAACATTTGCGGATAGAATTTTACTTGCGAGGTTCGAAAGTTTGAGTGGCTACTATTGGAGAGCTTTACCTAATACTAAATTAGCCAAAGCGTAAAGACACGTGTGCCCCCCCCCAAAAAAAAAAAAAAAAAATAGGAACTAGATAAAAAGAGATGCCATAGCCAGGGTTTTCATTTCTCTTAACATCTGCACTCTGGTTTCCTCTTTTATCTCTTGAGTACTAAAACACAGGACTTTAAAAAGTTTGGCATCCCTTAACCAAGACTAGAAAGTTGGTCTAGAAAGAGAAAATGGGGAGAGGGAAAGTAGAGCTGAAGAGAATAGAAAACAAAATAAACAGACAAGTAACATTTGCCAAGAGGAGAAATGGATTGCTCAAGAAAGCCTATGAACTCTCAGTTCTTTGCGATGCTGAAGTTGCTCTCATTATCTTCTCTAACCGGGGAAAGCTTTATGAGTTCTGTAGCAGCTCTAGGTATATATAAACAAATATTTATAAACTTCCTCTCTCTTTCTCCATATATAGTCATATATACATATATTAATTTGTTTTTCTTTCATTTGTGGGCAAGATCTGTGCTTTTCAAGAACCCATTTCTTAGTTATGAGTTACTACTTCTAGGGTTTTGGTTGTTTTCTTGATTATAACAATAAATTTGTACTTTTTCATTATATTCAAGCATGTGGTTTAGGTTTTTATTTGCCTAGTTGCTTTTGGTTTAATTTCGATGATCTAATTAGCGTTTTAAGTGATATTTGGTGATCTATATACCATTTGCTTTTCGTCTACATATTTTCTTTTCCAAATTCAGGTGTTAATTAGCGTAAGATTTCAAGTTTTAGTACAAGATATTTCTGGGTTTTTCTTGTTTCTTTTTGTTCTTATGATCTTTGATTTCTTTTTTAACTGAATTTTGGTTAAATATAAGGGAAATCAGCTGATCTTAATTAATAAGACCCTAAGTATTGTTATTATTATGCTTGACTAGCTATATATAATTAAGGAAGGGGTAGAACTGGTTCATTTACTGTTGAGATTTAGGTCTGGCGATGTGATGTTTTTCAGTGTAAGTCTGCTGAGCTATATCAGTTGTTGCAATGAAAAGAGAGAAATCTTTTATTTTTTTAATAGCTGCAGACAGGGAAAAAGCAAGATGAATAATAATATTTAATTAGCATTGGTTAATTACACAGTCAAGAAACACTTTATTGCGAAAACTCATGCCTTAAATACCCAAGGAGCTGCTAATTTATTATAAAAGTCTTTAAACATGTACAATTTGTTTCTTGTTCTTTATTAATTTCTTTAGCAGAAAATTCTTACATTAGGGAGGCGCAGGTGTCTTTAGCTAAACTGCTAAAACAATATCTGACAGAAACCTTGATATGTATTATAAAACAAAAACTGAAATAGCACACAAAGACAAAAACTTTGTTTCACCATTTAGGTTATATATAGCTTCACATTTCATATTTTGTTAACTTTTTTTTTTTAGCGAGCGGTTCTTCGCTTAGTAGAGCTACCGGCCGCCGGACGATGACCGCTTCTTGTTCTCCCCCAGCCGTTTCTTTTGATTTGATTATTATTTAGAATCCTAGACTAAAGAATAAGCTCCTGAATCAGTGCAGGGCAGGGCCAAATCAGCAGCAGGAGAACTGTACTAACCTATAAATTCAGAGAAATATATGAAATACTTGTAACTGATCTGCCAAGGTTTCTTGTTGTTTTTTTAAGCTTTTATTTATTTTCTCTCTTTAAATTTTTCCTTTATTAGGATATTATGAAAAATATTTTAATATAGAACTTCTGTTTTGTTTAACAGCTCAAGAAATTTTTCAATTTTCTTTCATTATTTTTTGAACATAAATACTTCATTTCGGGCATAAGAATCTCAATATCTGAAGACGTGGTACTCATTCTTCTTATATGAGAAGGAATTATTATCAATAGCTTGGAGATAATATGCACATTTTTAATATATTTCAATGTAGCGAAAGAAATTTATTGCTTTAAATAATTTTTTAAAATATTTGGTTAATTCTATATCATAAATTTTCTAATGATCCTTTTCTTCAACCTCAGCATGGGGAGAACACTTGAAAAGTACCATAAGTGCAGTTATGGTGCATTAGAAGCAAACACACCTGGTCACGAATCACAGGTATGCATCTGATCTAGTGTGACGTAATATAATGGTTACAGTACATTAAATTCTATTGCAGCTCGTTATATAATATGGCCAATATAACATCGATCTAGGCATATTTTTAAAATACTAATTAAGAATTTTAATCAAACTATAGAAGAAAAATAAAAATAATTAATTAATTCAGAAATATACGTTATATATGTTTGAGCTTAAATAATTTAAATATCCCATTATTGTGTACTCAAGCAGGGCAACTACCAGGAGTATCTGAAGCTAAAAGCTAGAGTTGAGGTCCTCCAACGGTCTCAAAGGTATATATATATATATATATATATGTATGTATTTGTTAAGTCTTTTCCTACTAATTTTAATTAATAAAATTAAAAATTTTGCTGATAAAAAAAAAAAAAAAAAAAAGGAATCTCCTTGGTGAAGATTTGGGGCCATTAAATACAAAGGAGCTTGAGCAGCTTGAGCATCAGCTGGAGACCTCCTTGAGGCAAATTAGGTCAACAAAGGTACCCCTAAAGTTCTAATACTTTCTTTCAAACCATTAAAATCAAATATTTGTTTGTTCTTCTTATTTTGATTTTTGGATAGAAAGCTTAGGTCAAAATTTAAATTTAATATTCTGCAGAATAATGATTCTTCTTATTTAATTAAACTTTTGTTTCATGTTCTTTTCAGACTCAGTTCATGCTTGATCAGCTTTCTGATCTTCAAAACAGGGTATGCATATCTCAGTATAAACATTATTTTTGCTATTAAAAACCTTCCAAATATACTAATATATGGCATTCTTCTCGTGCAGGAGCAACTCCTACTTGAAGCTAACAAAGCCTTGAGAAGGAAGGTATATATATATATATATATATATATTTTAAAAAAAAAGAACAAATTAAGTCAAAACTAGTTGTTTTCTATATTAAGTAATTTTCTAATTGAATATTTATCCCGAAAAATAAAAATTTAAGAGTTTAAATTAAATGGACATTTCTATATCTTTTTAATAAATTCTCATTTGATAGTTGGAAGAAAGTAGTGCACAAATTCCTCTTCGACTCGCATGGGATGTCGGAGGGCATAACATTTCATACAGCCGGCTTCCGCCTCAGTCGGATGAGTTCTTCCAACACTTAGGATCAAATTCCACCCTGCAAATTGGGTACTAATTTAAATTACGCTTAAAATCCCTATCTAAGAATTCTAAAGTTCTCATTGTGAAATGAGATATTGTTTCTTTCTGTATTTGGATTTTCAATGGTTACAGATACAGTCCTGTGGGCGGTGAAGAGATGATGAACGTTGCTGGTGCCCACAACCAACATGTCAATGGATTCATTCCTGGGTGGATGCTTTGACTAATTAATTAATGGAAATATAATTAAAATTAATATATATATATATATATATATATATAACTTTTTTGGGTTTTTCTAAATTTCCCTTCTTAATTAATTATCATATTTTCTTAATTCTGGTTGTGATCTGTGTTATCATATTTTGTAATTATGATTGAAGACAATAATTTAATTGATCAAGTAAATGTATGTAAGGTGCCATACATTAAAGACAGATTTTGTATTTACAATTTTATATATAGATTTATGCGATGTATGGCTTGTATTTAATGTTTACAAAGTGTGAAAATATTTGTGCCCTGCCAAAAACTGTGTTCAGTAATACTTTTTAAGTAAAAATGCTAAATGTTATTTTTTATAGTGTTTGATAATATAATATTTCAACTAGTTTTTAAAAGTTAAAGCAACGTTCTTAAAAAAATTAACTGCGTTATTTAAACAATTAACAGTTAAATAGTCTATTCGGTAAATTTAACTATTCTAGTATTTGTGAACTATCTATCTTAATAGGTGTCAGTTGGTGTCAATTATTTTGCTGGCGGTTAGCCATTAAATATTATCTATTAATAGTTAATGGTTATATAGTGGTTTAAAATAAAAGTGTTCGGTATAAATAATTATTTAATTAGCTGTTTAATATAAAATGACAAAAAATATGAATATTTGAATATTAAAAAAAAATGAAATCATTTAATAATTTTTTACTCTTCTATAAATAACTTAAACCACATTTAAAGTGGAGGGAAGAAATTATATGCTAATAGATTGGTAGACTAATAGTTGAGATCAATCTTTGTTAGAGATTGAAATATAACAATGAAAGGGAAACAATATAATAGTGCCTATATGGGCCTACTAGTGGGCTAAAGTTTAAGTTGTCCTAATGGGCTTTAAGCTTATTATGTCAAACCCATAGTTGTCAAGTTGACTTGTTGGCCTTCATATAAATGACCTCTCATCTCATATATGCATTTTCGATCACATCTTTTACTATTTACCCATTTAACTTAATTCACATATCTAATCCAAAACAATGTAATGAAGATTTCTTGCCTTAAAGCTTAAAAAAAAAATTTTGGTGGGAGCCATCTATTCTTTTACCTGTTAAACTTTTCATTAGAATAAGTTAATATGTCACATTTAAAATAAGATATCCGATAAATCTATCAACGTTGACAGAAAGTATTAGAACGACAAAATGAAATGATTACTTACTACTTTTACTACTTTTACTATTTTTTCCTCTTTAAGGAAGTTTGATTACTTTTCCACTTGCATACCCATCAAAGCCAACATAATGAAAGCACAATCTAACCCTACCATATACAAATCTAACCTTCAAGTTAATTAAATAAGTAATTATCTCTTTCTAATCTCACCTAATCACATCATTAGAGACATTTCTTGACTTCCATACTTAATCAAGAGTTTTGTTTCAAAGGACAATCAATCAATTATTATTTGGTTTATTAATTTGAATAAAATAAGGAGACTTTATTTGAAAATAATAATGATAAAATAAATGATGATTTTTTTTATTTAGAAATTTTCTAGTTTTAGAATGGATGGTCTACTTTTAATAAGATAAAGAAAATAATAAAATAAAATAAATCAAAAATGATGATGTTGAACAAGATTATAAATACGACGTCATTTCTTTGCAAATCGATGGTCTCAATTAATATTTTGTTTTTCCAAGTCTACCATGCATAGGGAGAAAAAGAAGAGGCAAGAATCAAACTCAAAACTCTAACTTTTTACTCCGTTTGTTTCCATAAAATAATTTACAGAAAAATATTTTTTACAATTTTTCATTATTTGATGCATTCAAGAAAATAAGTCAACAAAAAATATTTTTCTGGTCAAAGGAAAATTAAGTCATTTTTAAGGAAAATAACCTTTTATTTTCGAAAGCGTAAAATATTTTTCGGACATTGACAAACTTATTATAATCTCATAAATTCTTTTTTTTTCTTTTGCATTCTACTTATATTTAACTATAAAATTTTTAAAATATGAAAATTCTATTATTATTAATATTTTTTAGTTTTATGAATTAAAAATTTTAATTTTTTCGACTAATTTTTAATATTGCAATCAAATAACGAAAATAAGTCATTTGAAAATTATTGTCCAAAAATAAATGGAGTCTAAATTTTTTTTTTTCCCTAAGATCTTAGGTTGACCAGCAAAAAGACCTTGGGATAACAAAGAATTTTAGGCAATTTTTTTTTGTTAAGATTAACTTTGGCATTTCAACTATAAGCACAATATGCAAATTACCCCTTAACCAAATGATGGAGAGCTTGTCTAATTTGCATAATTTAATATATAAATATTAAAATTTGACATAAAAAAGAAACTACTCTCTTTAAAAAATTTTATGTATTTAAAAGAAATTTGGTGCACTTTCATGCTTGTTTCTTGGGAAAAAAAAAAGAGGGAAAAAAGAATTCTATTTTGGGCATAAGCAAAGAAAGAGCAAGAGGAAACAGAACCCTAGATGCCTTCCAAGTTCTATCACCAATTAGAGAAAAAACTTGAATTTAATCGTATAAAGGCAAAGAAAATTATGCTGACTATATTTAAGACAATCTTTCATTTTCAGACACCAGATTCAGCCAATCAAATTGGTCAAGGCCTTTAAGAAAAGACAAAGTACCTAACCTCTTTTTATGCTATTTGGGTTTGGCCCAACACAGCCCACGTGAAATTAACCTCACCAGTGTAAAATATAAATATACACAAAACCATGCTTCTTTTCTCTTATTATGTCTTTCCCTGTCTCTCTTTCTTTGTCTGGTCTTCTTCTGTGTCAATTTTTCCAAATTTTAGAATTTTCATTTTCATTTTTTTTCACTTTCTCCTTTATATGCAATTGAGCTCGTCAATTCTTTCATAATACAAAAATAAATTTCAAATCGTTCACTGATTTATAAAAGACTACTCAAATAACTGATTATTAAAACAGCAAACAGACCTTAAAATAACGGTAAATCTGAAATGCATGTGGTTTTAGTAATACTTCTACGGGTTTGACCGAATCCACCTCAAACAGCGACGGGTAAAAAATAAGTTCAATAATTATACTGACTACAACTACAATTTTTTTTTTTTCCGAAGAATTTTAAAAATTCTTTAATCTTGGGGCGACCAACCCGGTCAGTCCCTAGGTCAAACCGTGCTTGGCAATTATTGAAAAATTGGCATTTGACTCTTGTCAGGGGATTACTTGTGGGTGCTCAATTAATTAGTATTATATATTTATGTATATATAAATATAAATAAAGCACACAATTAAATATAATTGTTAAATAAATTTATGAGTTATGGCGAAGAATTGCTGATTATTTTCTTTAAAAAAAAGGAAGGGATGCTAATTAATTTTTTAAAATTGATATTTTTCAATATTAATTTTTTTTATCAAGTATGGGTATGCAGGCATGCTAAAACAGAACTATTCCCAGTGGTTTTGTAACGTTGTATGTTAGAGGATTAAGATTCACCGGTCCATCAGAAAGGAAGATGACAAAGAAAAAGGACCAAAAAATTAAAAATTGAAACAACTCGGTACATTCATGAGTAAATTTTGAAGTGGTTGGGCAGTGACAAAGCCACACACGTTGTACTATTGCAACAGTTTCACGGATTTATTATATGTTACCGTCAAATTCCTGAAACTCAAAGCGTTATACTTTTTATGATTAGTATTTGAAGGTTAAATGTGTCGAAATAATATTATTAGGGTTATATCATATAATATTTAACTTTTAATATTTTATAAAACGCTGTTCAAACGTCGCTGAAACAACTAACGGCTATATAAAATTAGAAATATGCATGCATGCCATCTCATCTAATTCGTTCTCGTTAATGTTCACTGTATCTGTATTTAAGTGGTTTAATTATTAAGACTTAAAGATTCTTTTAGGGAAGTAGGAGGTGATGTCGACAAATTTTGCAATGGTGGAAATAAAAAATACAGATAAAGAAAAAAAAAATGGAGAATATCTCTGTGGCTGAGAAAGTGTCCGTGTCGGAATTCTATACCTGAGGATCTTGTCCTCATCAATAATTCTTTTTCCTATTTTTTATTTTTAATAATTAACAATAATTCAAAATGTTAAACATGCACCTCATCAAACAACCAATGAAATATAAAACCACTCTGCTAATAGCTACTTAACCGCACAAAGCCAAGATTAATTATTATTTAAACTTTCCATTAAGTTTAAATAATATTAACTATAGCCAATCAGACGGTCTGATTGATCTTTATGTGTATAAAGATTCTGGGAGCGTATAGATATGTGTATAATAGTACGTAAGACGGTGGAAATATACGAAGGGTAAAATAGCGCCGTCAATCACTGACTAGTGGCCAAACAAACGTTGCAGTCCAGTCATGACAACATAGTAAAAAATGATAAGATTTGACTGTAACTCCTGCATTGGCTAAACCAATGAGGAAAAAACTGTAATTTTTTTATTATTTTGTTTGGTGTGTTTGTGTATATTTTTATTGAATAGGTTTAAGGTTTTGTTTGAAAAGTAAAAAAAAATAAAAATGATAAAATCTCTATTTATTTTACTTTTCTCGGAAATACAAGAAGCGGTCACTTTACATTAACATTTTTTTACTCTATGGAAATAGAAAAAATAAAAAATAAATAAATGAATGATTAATAGTAACAGTAATAAGATTAAAAGGATCTCAGGAGTCCGTACATAAAAAAATAAAAACAGTAATATGTACGGACGAATGAAACATATTGTTGCAAAAGCATCGCGCACAAAAGAAAAAATGTTGAGTCCGCTCCATCCAATTACCAATCGACAACAAATTTGACGAAACCACCCTGGTTTTTCAAAACGGCCATTTTCCTACATCTATCCGCTCTCCTCTTCCAATGTAGTTTTCAAAGCTTCCATTTATGTCTTTTCCTATCTCTCTCTGCTATACACTTATCACTCTAAGCAACTCTCTCACATATTATATATATACACAGGTCTTCATCACCGTTTGAAGGAGAGAAAGAAACCAAGCCAGCAAAATATACCCAGAGACAGATTTCTCCATTTCTTTCCTCTTTCAACTCTCTCTCTCTCTCTTAATTTGAATATTGTTTTTGCAGATAAGAAGAGAAGAAGCGTGTTTTTTTTTTCTATTTTTGGTAATTATTTTTTGAAGATGGGAAGGGGTAGGGTTCAGTTAAAGAGAATTGAAAACAAGATTAATAGGCAAGTCACTTTTTCGAAAAGAAGGTCTGGTTTGCTGAAGAAAGCTCATGAGATCTCTGTTCTTTGTGATGCTGAGGTTGTTTTGATTGTCTTCTCCACTAAAGGGAAGCTTTTCGAATACTCTACTGATTCCTGGTACGATCTTTCTATTTTCTTGATTTTGATTATATATAATTAAGCCATGGGTTCTTGATTTCTGGTTATTATTTTCTGCTTTTTATATACCTTGTAAGCAAGATCAAAATCAACAACTTTCGCGTTTCGATTTTTGAAAAATAAAATTATATATCGAGTACAAATAACAGCTATTACATTGAGTGGCATTACCGTTAATTTCATGCGAAGAAAAGTCGGTGACCGGCAGTTCGTTAGGCGGTCTTGGAGGGGAAAATAAAAGTATTAATGAGAATGTGTACTTAATTCATGGGTTTAGGACTATTAATAATAAATAAATGAATAATAATAATTAATGGGTTTACTTAAGTGCAACCCATTCTTCCCATTTTATTATGTGCATTCATTTCTTACCCTAGAAAAGATCAGCAGTGAAACTGATATGAGATGGACTCAGTTAGTGCCACAGTCTTTAGTCTTATATAAATAATATCTTTGGTTGCCTTAAAGAATGAGGTAGAAGAGACTGCTTCTTCTAATTAGTTTTTTAATTATTATATATCAACCAATTTTAGTTTTGTTAATTTAGCCTTGGGATTATCCAAACTTTTTCTATTGTTGAAATATTTCATTTTTGTCTTTCTCTTCCATTATTCCATTAATTAATTCCTTTTAATGATGATTATGTACCCACATTATGTTTTGAGTTTAGATAATTGTCTGGAGCTAATTTGTTTTGGGATTTTGATTGTACCTTACAAGATCATGTGTGCTGTGAAGAAACACGCATTTTAAGACATTACATTTTCTTATGAATAAATATTAGAAAAATAATATTTTTCTCCTAAAACAGTACATTTGAAAGGATTGGGCAAATAGTAAAAAGGTTGTTTCTTTTTCTTTGTTTTTTTTTTTTAAATTATGTGCCTGAATTAATTACTTGTCATCTTTAGGACTGTCTTAGGGTTTTACATTTGGTTATGATTGTGCAGTCTGACCTTCATTTGTGATTATATAAATTAGCTCCCAAACTAGGAAATTACTATTTTCATGCTATATCTATCACAAAACTTTAATTGGGTTTTATTGAATATTTAATCTGTGATTTAACAAAAATATACAAAATAAATGTATCGTTCAAAAAAGAAAAAGCAGAATAAATGTACTTTGATCAGTGAAATAGTTGATTTCGCATTTATCTGATAATGTAAGAACTTAAAATTTCCTTTCAGAATTTCATTATTATTAAACCTCTGTCTATATAGTGTGTTGGAAAGGTGGAAACAAACCTTACAACTTGTTCTCTTTTTTCATGGTTTTGGGCTGTTTGATGACAATGGCACTTATTAAGATTTTTCACATCACCACCATTAGTCTTGTCATGCACGAGGCTATTTGTAAACTTGGCCCATTGCTCCCTTAGGCCATGCTAATAAAAGTGCTTATAGATAAATCTTTTTTGCTACTGTAACCAACAAAAAAAAAAGAAAAATTCTCAGTTACTATACACAGCAACGTACCTTTGTTTCTAATAGTAATTAATAATTTAATTAATTTAATAAGTTTTTAAGCTTAAATTAACTGTTCATTATATATTTAATTGAATTTTTTTTCTTTTGTTTATGGTTAAATTAAAATATTATTATGGCAAGAAAATATAATCTATAAAGTATTTTCCTGTTTCAAAAGTACAAAAAAGCTATTACAGCAAATTATCTGATTTGTCTATTCTTTATCTAATACCAAGAATACTCAATTCTTTTTCTACTATACATTATTAATTAATTTTCCTTTACTGCTAAAGACTTCAAGCGTGTTTTTGTTCTTTTTTCTGCACAAGAAAAGAACACTGTGGGTTCGCCTGAACATGGATTCTCGATCCTCAGTGTAACCTCAAAACCTACATCTTTACTGGGTTTTTTTCTAAATTGCTTTTTAGGGTTTGTAGGGAGTGGGAAGTTGAAGGTAATGATATTATTTGATGTTTATCTTTCTTTCCTTAACAATTCACTCCAGTTATAGTTTCAAGGACCAAGAAAATATTTAATGTCTATTAGCGATCAAATTAAGAACCCAAGATGAAACTTTTACCTTGAGCTTCCCCACTAACATCAAAAGTAGCCAAGCTCGTCCTTGGCTGCTTAATTTGATAATTTTTGAAGTGTGTTTTAAAGGAATATGCTGTAAAGTATCTTATTGGAAGCATTGATTAGAAATAAAAAAAAAAAAAACTTTGAAGTTAAATCTTATTGGAAGCATAGGTTACTAAATCTGGAAACTATTAATTTGAGTTTGTAATTTTTGATTAAGGGAAGAGGGCATTTGAGATTGCTAATTAAATGACTAGTGTCTCTATATTTACTTTTTAATGTCATGGTGATGGGCTCAGAATTCTCTTTACTTGAGACATCACCTACTGGCCTTTTACACTAAGGAAATTACTGGCCTACTCTAGGTGTTAAAAGATAAATTTTCAAGCTTCATTGGACATGTCTGGATGTTGAACAGGTGTAATTTTTAAGAAGGAAAAAAATATGTATTAATTATAAATAAAATGCAAATAAGCTCCTGTATCGAAACTAATCGAAAATCAAAGCTCCCATATCTCAAAATATATGCTAAAAAAGATCTTCTAAATGGTAAGTTCCAAGTTTTTTCTCTTCTAGGAGAACTGCAAATTTTCCTAATAAAAACTGAAATGTTTATGAAAAATTTAAATTGTCAAAATTCTGTAATATTCCCATTTGACTATGTGGTATTGAAGTTCTGAATCCCCAATTAGATCCCAGATAAAAAAAACTATAATAACTACAAAGTTATAATAACTTTATTTGCTAAAGTACTCACTTCTTTTATTTGCTTATCAAAGGGAAAAAAAATATAAGCACTCACTTCTTCTGAAAAATATAATTAAAGATCTTCAGAATATCTAAAACTTTAATCTTAAAATTTTAAGTAAACAGATTAGTAGTAAATTGTTGACATTAAGTTGATAATAGATCTTTACATTAAGCTTATGCAAAGTTAAGAAGTAACTTAGCATACAAGTGCAAAAACAATTAGCATTCCACATATAAAAACAACTAACATATTAGCTTGCCCATTTTGGCAGAAAGCTGAGTTTGGGTGTCCACTTGTTTGAGTCTCCTCCAAATGGCTTTTCCAGCCTGCTGCTCCATGATGTGTGTGGAGTTAGCTATTCAAGGCTAGTTAACGTTTAGGGCCCATCTCCTTCTTTCTTATTCCAAAAAAAATATTAGATATAGAAGGGGAACATTGTTGAGAGTACTATGAAATAGTTTTTGCAAAACATCAAAATGAAGTGAAAACAATGTTTCTATAAAAGTGAAAGGAAACTACTCAAATACTACCCTTCACCAAAAATGTTGAAACCGATTAAAAATTCTGCAAACCGTCCACCTTCTGCAATTTTCATTCTTACTGCTCTTCAATAGCTTCTACAATCTCTGTCTGCTTTGCTGCTTTGCCTGATTGTATGGTTGTTATTCTTTTGAATATAAATTTGCATACTTTTACCTTTGTGTTTTGCAGTCATCTTTGGTCTGTGTTCCCTGGGCTTCTGTTGTCACTGTTTGTTGCGTCCTTGCATGTTTTGTCTCGCTCTTTGTACTTTTGAATGATATGCTCTCTTTTACAATATGCATATGTTTTTTTTTTTTGAACTTTACAACATGCGTATGTTAAGAAAAGGTTATGGCTTTAAAACCAAAAACAAAAGGGCAAAAGAAATGTATAACTAAAATGATAAGTCTACACCCACACAAAATTGGCCCAAAAGATATTTATATATTCTAAGGCCAAACTTTACCATCCTTATACTAAATATTTTGTCTTTGAAA
Organism: Jatropha multifida; assembly: GCA_948099535.1. Lineage (NCBI taxonomy): Eukaryota > Viridiplantae > Streptophyta > Magnoliopsida > Malpighiales > Euphorbiaceae > Jatropha > Jatropha multifida. Next base: position 76,285 of record CANUEX010018845.1, read on the forward strand.
GGCATGAGGGATGTAGGAATTGAAAGGCGTATGGAATTTAGGAATGGCAATGGGGTGAGTAGCAAGGGAATTTAGGAATGCCCATAAATCCTTAGAACTTTTTATATTACCACCTCACGAGTCTCTATTTTCAATTTTATTTCTCATTGTCCATTGTAAAAATTTTGAAATTTTAGTTAATATTAATATTTTCTCAAGAAAATGTAAATACTAGTTATGTAATAGTATAATATTTTTTATAACATAATTTAGTTACTTCTATAAAATTGTTATATTAAAGTCATATAGAACAAATTGTTGTCATATAGCATATTGGAAAATATAACCTGAGCCACAAACTTACAACATCCTGATAATTGCTGATTGGGAGACAAGTTTGTTGACCTTACATGCTATTCTAGCAAGCTGTGTTTATTGGTTGTGGGGATAAGAACACACACATTTAATGTCCAAAGGCCTATTTTTATACGGTAAACTTATTTATAGTCACCTATCATTATAAATTTTTCTCATTTATTTATTTTTACTGCAGTGGTTCTTTTTTCTTTCTACTGCCGCTAACCAATTTGCTTCCCCTATTTCCATCATCATATAGGTTCGAACGTTATCACTAGCTAGTACATTTTGCAAGTTTTGTTTGACTCATCATCTCCCTAAATTTTTTAAAAAATATAATACTTGCTTGATGAAAATTTTATTTTTCATGGATTAGTTTTCCTATGTATTTCAGCTTTCAAAAAAAGGAAAATTTGAGAAACATATTTCTAAAAAGAAATTTCTTTTTTAAGGTATAGAAGCATATAGTAATTTTAGACAATGGAGTTTTAGAGTCTAAGCATTAACTATTCAGGATGAGCCTCGTTGGATAGTACAGAATTCTAGCCATTTCAGACAATAGAGTTTTAGAGTCTAAGCGTTAACTATTCAAGATAAGTCTGGTTAGGAAGTACATAATTGTAGCCATTTCAGACAATGGGGTTTTAGAGTCTAAGTTAACTATTCAAAATAAGTCTCGTTGGGTAGTACAGAATTCTAGCTATTGAAGACAATGGAGTTTTAGAATCTATGCCTTAACTATTCAAGTACAGAATTCTGGTAATGACAAAAATTACTATTCTGAAACTTGTCAAGTTGGATTGGATGCGTCAGTTGTACCTTAATGTTCCGCATTTTACATTTGTATTTTTGGTTTTTTGTGTGAAATATTTAGATTGGCACATTTGATTTGAGGCCTTTTGCATCCTCTCAATCAAAAAGTCTTATATAGTGATTCCAAAGGCTGCCAAATTAATAGCTTCGATGTAATTTGGAGGTGGAGCCTATTATTTGTGTGTTTTGTCTGAGCCAAAGAACTAAAAGACAACTATTTTTGGGAAAGTTTATTTGGTGAAAATTTTATGTGACAAAATTATTTAAATAAATTCTAATCACTATAATATTTTTATACTAATGTCTTTTAAAATAGAGTTTAGTAAATTTTAATATTTATGAGTTAATATTTCATCTAAAAAATAAATCTAATCAATATATATATATATATATATATTTAGAATAACATATCCAATGAGAAGATATTTTTATAATTTTAATTTTAAATTTTTACATTCTAATATCTTACAAACAAACAACAAAAATTGTTAAACTTTTCTTTAATTTATCTTTCACCAAACATAGAAAACATCCATCACTTTACTATACTATAATTTACTTTACTTTAGTAAATAAAGTGTCACTCAAATATAATATTTTGAAGAGGTGAGGGCCTAGAAGTATAACTTTTTTACTTGAAGGAGTGCTCTTTTTTTTTTACAAAAAAAATTCTTTTTCTATAATGAAATAACATTTTGTTTATAAATTATTATAATTTCAAAATAAAAGTTGAAATGAGATAGATGAGCAAATTAATTCATTTTGATATAATCTCATTGACTTATTTAATTAACTTGTAAGGTGATTTAGTTTAGTTTTATTATTTGATTTGAATAATAAATATTTTAAGTTTAATATTTAAACAAATCTAGTTTACAAAACTATACATAAAATAAAAAAATTACAAAATTTTTTTTGAACTTCTTTCTTTCTTCTCTTCATTCTTTATATTCATCAATTAAGAATGAGTTTTAATATAAAAATATTCAAAATTAAGGGAATTCAAATCGATAATCAACAATTAAAACCTTTCTTATGAATTTTCCTTCTCAACAATTAAGGGATATGACTAATTATGAGTAATGTTATAAGTTTGGAGTGAGATTGCTAAAACATCAAATTTTTAGGGCTTCGTTGTAAATTAGGTCAACTTTATTTATTTATTTTGAGAAATACTTTTAAGAGTCTTTATGTTGTAATCCACAAGAAAGTGAAGCGATAACTGATTTTTTCAAAAAGTTATTAAGAGTGTCATTGTTGGGTTGGTTTGCTTTAAAAAAAAAAGAATTTTGTTGAAAATGTTACTTGGAAATTATTAAAATTTGTTTTTAAAGTGAATTTCATATATATTAATTATAAAAATTCTAAAACACTAAATAATAATTTCTTTTCAACCTTAAAAAAATATAGTATTCTGAAAAAATAGTTTGAACTATAATGTGAAAAATTCTAAATTTTTTAAAAGTGAAAGTAAAAAATATATATTTTTTTAATTTATTAGATATCTAGTAAGTTGAAAGAAAATTGTAAGTCGGGCTAATCCTAATCTTTGAATAATATTTATTAAATTAGAGATAACTTAATTTGAACTTGAAATGCCAGTTCTTCCTCATATTTTGTAAAATATAAAAAAACCAATCAGATCGCACGTGATTGGATATTGGTCAAAATATATTGTTTTGACATATCCGTCTGTATGCTTAAACTGATTTGAAAATAATTTGGTAAGTTATACCAAATTTGTCTAAATTTAACTCTCTTGTAACATTTTTTACTTTTATTTTGATCATTTAGACACTTCGATATATAAAATTGCATTTATTAATTACTTCAATTTATAAAATTATTCTATTGAAAATTTTAATTTGTAAAATTAGATCAACTAAATATTTATTAGACAATTAGCTATATAAAAGTTATTATTCTAGAAATTATATAAGTTAATCAATACTTGCCTATAGAAATTAAATTAAAAAACCTAAAAAACTTTTATTGTTAATGTAAAGAAGTATGCAGTTTTACAGTAATGTCAGTGTGCCTTTCCTTTTCTTCTTCGTAATGATTGTATGATTCCAACAAAATGTAGAAGTTTCAGAAGAAGAAATGATGGTTGCTTGGCATTGAATTGTTAGTTCTCACAAATTCAGAAGGTCAGCTTTTGAAAAGATAGAAGTGAAAGATTAAAAAGTGCCTAGCTCATGAAAACAAAATAGGAACAGTTAGCTCATTATTGTTATTTTCTTCAAATTCATATATACATATAACAAATGTCACCAAATAATAGAATTTTGTTTAATTATATTTCATTCTATAGAATTTATTTTCAATAGTAAAATAAATACTAGAAATTTTAAATTTTAAATGAATTTCATATAATTTTGTGAAATTCATTTATATCGAAACAATCTAAACAACAATAACTTATAAAAGTCGTTTATTTATGTTGAGCTATTACATTATATTTGAACTTTTATTTTTGCGCACATTAATTACAATTTTTTCTTTTTAAAATGAGATTTGGTTAAATAATGAATGTGCAAAATTTAAACTTTTAGAGTCAAATGAACATATCTATATGAAGTTATAATATGTTTATTTTTTTCCACATTCATCTTTCTAAGTTGTTAGTTGTGAATATTATTTAATTATTTTTAAAACCAAAAAGCATGTTTGGACTAAGTTGAACTTATACCAGAAGAATGTCATAGAAGAAGCAACAGGTGATGTGGTATTGGGTTAAATCACTTCTTGCAATATGTACAATAAATTTCATTGGTTTCCTCAGTGCTTTACATTCACTTGCTTACCCTTGCTACTTTATGCTGCTCCTTTATGTACTTCTAACATTGCATTGTAAATGTTACAGATTATAATACCATATTTGGGTTTTCATTTTTGCATTTAAGCATAGATTATGATCATTTTTTTATGTAAATATTATGCAAATGATTTTCTTTTTTCAACCATAATTTTCTTTAATTTTTAATTTGACTTTTCAAGGTGTTATACAGTCAATCTAATAATAATAATAATAATGAAAGATTTTGTTTGTGTATACTTTATGATAATAATTAATTTTTTATTTTCATGGGTACTTTGATTTCATTCAATTTTGGTTTTGATTTCAATTTTTCTTATTTCAAGAGAAATTTGTATTTTGTTTTTGAGGTTCTTCAGGTTTTTTCACTTAGCATTTTTAAGTAGGATTGATTGTATTTGAAGATCTATTGGCTCGGATATAATTTCTTGATTTTGCTAAGTTTTTCTTGGACATGTTTTATTAATAAAATGAAATTATTTTTGCTGATCAAAAGAAAAAAAAATAAAGTGTTCACATCAAAGAGTTTCACCTCTAAGTAAATTATCCCAGCAAAACTCTAATAGCAACCATTAAGTTTTGATCTTCTGTTCCCAAATCAGTTCTTGGATTCACTTATTTAAGTAGAGCCCACCATTCTTGAATCTGAATCCTAACTTCTTAAGGAATGATATCGTGTACAAAGTGGCAGGATTTTCAGACTTAATCTTGTGTTTGGATTTATGTATTTGATTTGAAATCTATATGGATTTCATTCAAATCTAAATCCATAAACATTTGACAATCCAAACAACCCAAGTACAAATTTTCAAATATATGAATCCAAGAATAAGAATCTGAAGAGAGATTTGATCCAATAATTTAGCTTTGAACAAAGAATAATGGACTAAAGTCGTGAAGAAATAATCCTGAGGGTAAGGAAAAACCATCCTTGATATTTGATGCTTTTAAACTTAGCTAGATAAGCAGTATTAGTTGCGGAAACAGAAATGAGGGAGATATTACGGAATTGTTGGCCTGGTGGCAGTAACAAGAGTTCTCTCTGTTCACCTATTATTCTTCTTCCTTTTTCTTTTTTTCCTTTTTCTGTTTCTTAAAATTCCAAGAGATATATAACATTACCCGCAATTCTGTTCAGAAGGATGGTCTGATAATACATTGCCAATGTTTAAAAGGGATGGGTTGGATCTGCAAAGCTGATCTCTTGATTATGAAGTTAGAATTGACTACTGGGTATTAGGTTATGTTTGTTTTTTTATTAATAAGCTCAACAGTGTCATCCTTTTCATTTAAAAGACATGTAATATTTCATTGTGCATCTATTTAAAATCTCAACACCATTTGACGATGTAGTGTGAATTTAATTCTGCCTGTGTTTTTCAATTGATGTTATAAATATATATATATATATACTATACTATCCAAGGAGATTGCACTTTCTTTTGCCAAATTTGAAAATTGTATGTTTGAATACCAACACTTTCTCGTTATATTAATGATTCTTAAGATTTTGACTCAGATAGACTAAGTTCTTTCATTTTACATTTATTATTTCTTGCAACAGCATGGAAAGGATCCTTGAACGTTATGAGAGATACTCATATGCAGAGAGGCAGCTTATTGCAACTGACACTGAAACAAATGTAATGGCCACTAACTACTTGACAAAACACTTCCTTTATAAAACATGATGATTATTGTGTAGAATCATGCCGTCCAATTGCCTTTGCTCGCCAAGAATGCACTTGAACCCTTTTTCTTTTTCAAATAAAAATGGTTAATTTGGATTTTTAGATCACAAAATAATAGCACGCTTTCACCCTTTTTTTTTTTTTTGGTTTGCATCTTTTCAATCTTTTCTTGTGTATTTTTGCCAATTTGTGCAAAAATATCAGCAAATGCATTTAATATTTGCAGGGTAGCTGGACTCTGGAACATGCAAAGCTGAAGGCTAGGGTTGAGGTTTTACAAAGAAACCAAAGGCATGGACATAATAAAATGATTGCTCCGACTTCATAATACATATAGTAAAAATTAAATTGAAAAAAAAAAGGGAGTATTTCAATTTTCAATTTTATTCTTTTATTTTTACAGGCACTTCATGGGGGAAGATCTTGATTCTTTAAGTCTCAAAGAACTTCAAAATTTGGAGCAACAGATTGATTCTGCTCTTAAGCACATAAGATCAAGAAAGGTAAAAACATTGAACATTTGGAACCATTTTCCGAGATGTAATTGGATCACAGATTTAGAAATATGCAACTGATTGCACATACTTTTCATTTACAGAACCAACTGATGTATGAATCCATTTCAGAACTCCAGAAGAAGGTGAGTTTAAAGCCCAATTTTCTTTATTTGGTATCTCGTGGGACTCTTACGGAAAAAGGATCAGCTTGTTGTCTATGTTGAATCTTGAAAATGACTATTAGACAATTGATATTTGTGAACTTTTACTTTATAGTTGTTCAATTCTCTCCATTAAACCATTCGCCTTTCCTTATTTTACAGGATAAGGCATTGCAGGAGCAAAATAACCAGCTTGCAAAGAAGGTGATGTTAACTCTACTTTTTTTTAAATAAAAAAATGTGTAATCTTGCTATCACTTTTGAGGTAACGTTATGATGCTTTGAACCAAAAGCAGGTTAAGGAAAAGGAGAAGGCAATGGCTCAACTGACTAATTTGGAGCAGCAGCAAAATCAAGTAATAAATTCACCACCTGTTCTTCTACCACAGCCAATGCAGTCCTTCAACTTAAGGTTCTCTCTCTCTCTCTCTCTCTCTCTCTCTCTCTCTGGGGTCAAAAACTATCTCTACATTGCGTTTACACAGACAGACAGAATGCATATACATTGTGTGTATTTTCACCATCAAGTTCAAAAGGTGATATATTTAAATAAATGTTGTTAAATTCAATATTTGTTCTGGTAAGTACTAAACAATAAAGTATATTGCAGTAGCAGCTACTCTGCAAGAGGCAGTACAGGTGAAGATGAAACAACTCAAATCCATGAGCGAGCCAATGGAGGACTCCTGCCTGCTTGGATGCTTCCACACCCTAATGAGTAAAAGAGGGGAAGAACTCTTTTTTTATAGTTTAGCCAAAAGTTCTTGGTTTGGTCTGATATATAATAGCGTTTCTATATAAGTTTTTTCAGTGTCTAGCTTTTGGTAATGCTTCGATGGGATGAACCCTTTCACTCCTGCATAGATTGTTGGCATATATTTATAAATGTATAATGTGTAAATCTCTCCATGCATGCAATGCATGGTGGTGTCAACTTGTTTTAATAATAAATACAGGCAAATAAAAATTGTAAGTTTTCAAAGGCAAGGGTTTCTTTTATCCTTGTAAATTGCAAGAATGACATTTTCTTTTAGAAATTCATCAATTTGATGCTATTTTTCAGAAGCCAAAAATGAGATTTTGCACTAATTTCGTTAAATTAAACTAACAATTATCAAAAAAACGGTTGGATCAGCATAAATGGACTGTATTTTCAGATGAATTTACTTGAAAAGTTAGAATTTAAAATTAGAAGTGTGGACGTAGAGGGGTTTAAAAAAAACTAATATTTTAGCTATAAAGCTCAAATTTGAATTTAGACATAAAAAACGTTTCTTCTCTGCCTTTTTCCTTGGTATGATAATGAAAATTTGGCTTTTACTAATCGGTTGTTGATTGGACTTGTAAACTATCGAAATCTTTATTTCAACATCAGGCCTCAAATTGTTGGCTGTTCATAGTCTTGGGTTGGGAGCTGCATTTCAAATTTTTACGATTCAATCCAATCTCGGCCCAATATGATTCGAATCTAATTTATATCAATTGTACTATTTTATTTATATTAAACAGATAAAAAAAATTAAAAATAAAAATAAAAAAGGTTAGGTAGTGACTAAATTAACAAAGACAATATCATGAGTTATGACACTATACAATTGGTCACGTCTGCCGCAGTGGGTCTTTAGCCCCCGATCACAATATTTCTATTGAAAATATGATCTTTTATTTTAAAAAATATTTATTTTTTATTTAAAGAATACGAGATCAATAGATTATTGACTGCATATTTTCATAAATTCATGCACTCTCTGCAAATCAAATTTTTTATTTTATAGAGATCGTTGCAAATTTAGTCTATTATTTAAGAGTAATTCGGTTTACCGAATCGAATTTATTTTTTAGTTTGATTTAATTTCATAGAAATTAATAGTTAATTTTAAATTGAACTATTAAACCAATTAGTTCAGTTTGAATCGAACCGAGTATTTTCTCAACCTTATTCTATATGCTTGAGTCAATAATTACAAGAATTAGTGGGTTCGTGTATATCTCAAACTGAAAGAGTAATAAGTCAACATATAAGAAACGTGTGGAATCATTTAAGAAAAATGGAAAAAAAAAAAAAAAGTGGTTGAGTGCCAAATCGTGAAGGAGTGTATTAGGATGGACCGACCCCATTATTAGGTCCATAGCTTCATGGTTAGCACGTTGAAGAAACGAGGCCATCCATTTTGAAAAACTAAATATAAAAACAAATCGAGCCCAACTCATTAATTAATAATTCACACTCCGTACCATAAAAATAGTTTCATTTCCATTTTTACTTATCCCCAATTATAATTTTATTTTCCATTTTAAAAAATAGTGATTTTTATAATTTTTTATTTTGCCCGTACTTATTATCAATCTTTATTAAGAATTTAATATTATTATTCCACACACTTTAATTGATATTTTAAAAAATGAAAGGAGCATAATTATTTTAACTATACCTTTATTTATATATATTTTTCTTAATTTAATTATATATAGTTAAAAATTCTAGATGGTTCAATGATTTTCTTAATTTTTGTGTAATTTGAAATTGGTAATATTAATGAGACAAAGGAAGTATTATATCATTGATCAAATCCTAAAATAAATAAAAATAATTATATATATTTGATACTTTTTTTCCTAACAAGTATATATTTATATATTTGATACTTCTCATTTTTCCCACCAAAAAAGGGTTGAGCTTAAAATCCAATTCATGGCATTATCAAGAACAAGATCCTCTAAACTATCTATCAGCAAGTCCATGGGTCGGATTAGGGTTCGTTCACCATCGATTCGAGGCAAACCCACATCAAAATTCATAGATGATGATCAAAAGATAGAGTTTTTGGGAAGTGAAATGGAGAATTTTGGTGATCAAAATGGCAATAAGGTTATGGTTGTGGTTGATTCAAGTCTTGAAGCTAAAGGAGCTCTTGAATGGGCACTTTCTCATACTGTTCAAAGCCAAGATACTATTCTTCTTCTATTTGTTAGCAAAATATCCAAAAAAGGTCAGATTACTCAATGCATTAGCTTATTTTTGCAATAGATACTAATTGACTAGTTAATTATGGTTGGATAGAGATGTTATTCTTGTTAATTAATTCAGTTCTTGAATAATGCAGGTCCTGATTGCAACTTGAAGGTTAGTTTAAGAGCTACCGAACTCCTTCACTCCATGAAAAATGTCTGTCAAAGGAGAAGGCCTGGGGTAAGTGGATAATTCTATGATGCAGAGAAACTCGTAGCAATAAGTGTTTTTACGTTTTGGAAACTTTCTCCATTTCAAAAAACGTTGCCCGTGTCCGTTTCCCAGTATAAAATACCGTTGTCTCCTGAAATTGTATTTTAAATTTTGTTTCTCCATTTCGTTTTGGGTTTTTACATTTGTTTGTTTCCGTTCCAGCTGCAACATAAGTGGATATGCCATACTAGAAAAATAATCATCTCTAATTTCATTGTTTCTTTCTCCTTTTTTCCTCAATTGGGTTCTATTCGAACTCCTTGTGGTGCAACATTTTTCTTTTTAAGATTATTGAGGAAAGATTTGAACCGAGTCTACTTAAGTCTTATGTGCTCTTATATTTATGGATGTAATTCATAATTACATTAATGATTTATAAATAAGAAAAAATTGTATCAAAATTGAAATTGATTTATCCTTGTTGGTGTACTTGTGAGAAGAGAATATAAGATGACAACAAAATCAATAAAAGCTATAAAATTCCAAGCGGCACCGCTGCCGCCAATGTCGTATGTAATTGTGCCGGCAATGGATCAATAATTGAAAGAGAAAGTTGCATTGCATCTTTTATTCTTTCCTTATAGGAGTAATTAACTTCTTGTTTCAGGTGCAAGTAGAGGTAGCTATACGTGAAGGGAAGGACGAGGGTCCAATAATAGTGGAAGAAGCAAAGCAGCAAAAGGTGTCGCTGCTAGTCTTAGGACAAAGAAAACGCTTCTTTATGTGGCGGATAATGAAGCGGTGGGCCGGCAAGAGAAACGGCAGTGGCGGAGAAGCCGTTGAGTATTGCATCCAAAATTCTTCATGCATGACAATTGCTGTGAGAAGAAAGGGCAAGAAGCTTGGAGGCTATTTGATCACTACCAAACGCCATAAAAATTTTTGGCTTTTGGCTTAGATTATGCTTTTTTCTTTGTATAATTTGTATTTTATTTGTATGATTGTGGGGAAAGAAATGTAATCGTGGTTGCAAAAGTTGCTGCTTAATTGTCTCCAATGGAACTTGAAATGGAAGAAAAAATTAGAATTTTTTTTTCTTTTCCACTTTATATACATTGTGTTCTAATATAATATTATTGACTATAGAGTGATGCTTGTGCTCTAAGGGAAAAGGAAAAGAATAATTAAAAATTTATTGATGTTGCACTTCACTGATACATTGTTAGTAATCATGTATTGTTTAATTAATAAATTTACATTTATCACTTGGTCTTGCCAACAATTGAAAGAAGAAAAAATAACTATATTTCATATACAGGGTTTTACTTCAATGCATTTCTGTGCGACTCAATAACATAACCGCGACCAACTGCAATTCTGTGAAGCTGGTCATATCCTGCAAGTACTCCAGCTCCTGCAATGCCAACAAGCATATTTGCAGTGACTCCTCGATATAGTGCTGTAAAACCCTCAATGCGGATTATCTCTTGAAGTGCGTGCATAGAATTATGATACTTCGTAGGTTGTCCAGAAGTCAGCATCATTCTACGTCTCAATGTGTCAAAGGGGTAAGCACAAACACCAGAGAACGTGGTGATAGTCCAACCCAAAAAGAAACTGGCGATGAAATTCCCCTGTAAAAATTCAGGCATTTTTACTTTGTTAGATCACAATGCAACATTGACAACTGGGCAAAGGGACAAAAAAGAAAAAAAAAAAAAAGACAGACTCACTCATTTATGGACCATGCTTCATACATATGAACTGAAATTATTACTACTGATTCGGAACTGAGCCCATGATATCATATGACTATGAACATGATATTATTTTTTGTACATTTGTATGAACTTTGTCAATAGTTCGAAATCTAATGTTCATAATCAAACTTCATAATGTTGGATATCAACTATCACTTATCAAGTCCCACAAATAGTGGTCCCACAGTCAAAGGAGGTGATGCAGATCATTTTCTCAAAATCAGGAATAGACAAAACCTTTGCCACAACCGAAGGTGGATCAGAGGTACTTACCTCAAAAGGTCCCACCAAAATGACGGGCTTCATGGTGTCATAGATTCCAAAATACATGCCGCGGTACAGGGTAATTCCCATTATTGAAACCCCAAATCCCCGATAGAGGCCTCTGATTCCATCACTTGACAAGGTTCTACTGTATACATCTAGTAACCCTTTAAATTGTCGCCGACCATTAATCGGGCACTCCCTTGCATCAGTCCCCAGCCGGGTGCGTGCATAATCCAAATGATATAAAAGCAATGAAGTTGTTGCTCCAGCAGCACTACCTGAAGCCAAGTTTCCAGCGAACCACTTTACATAACCATCCTTCTCTTTAGAATGTCCAAAAAGGCTTTTGAAGTAACCTTTGAATGCAAAATTGAAAGCCTATGGACAATCGAGCATCTGTTTCAGTAATTAAATTAGGCAAACTCATAAGATGAAAATGAGACATGATAGTAGACAGCTTGGAGAGATAAGCTAGGTAGCAAATTAGAGTGGTGAATAATTTAAACCGTCCATTGTTCTCTGTATTTTCTGTTGAGCATAATGTCACACATTATTTTGCTAGGGTCACATTCTTGCTCCTGAAGGGAATGTCTCCATATCCTAGCATAACTAGCAAACATAATATAAACAAAATAAGCAGAGCCCTAGCCTCACTATTACTACAGGGTGCTAAACAAACTAAGAAGCATATCAAATCCCAGTTCATCATGAAATCACAGTTTTCAAGCTTAAACAGAGCTTCATGACCAGACCTCATTTTTGGAACATAAAAACAAATCATCAATATAAACACCCTAAGCACCCCCATCTTCCAAACAACTAGAAGATTTTCTGATAATGCAGTGCTATTCTCAATTTGAAATTTTTCTGTCAAGATCCATTTTCCTTTCGGCGCATGATCAAAGTGCTCTTACAAACAACACAGTAGGTTATCCAGTGGAAGCACAACTCGGTACTTCAGTTTGCTATAGTTTCAGTACCTACCAATAACCATAACATACTTATGCCCAGTTTATGGGAGTTTCACATGCAAAGGCAAAAATAAAAAGCATAATGCCCAGGATGTGCTTGCTACAATTGGATCAGCTCAAGCTAGAGTGCACAAGTCAATTGAGCCAACTTCAAGTCTTCCTTTTCATGCACTATTAGTTGACATAAACCAACAATTAAGTCATACATGTTCGGTAGAAATTTTAATCAGCAATTGATAGTTAATAGAAACCCCAATCAGCTACTAATTCTATTAGTTTCATTTTGAAGCATTTTGCTATTAGCTACTAACTGATTTGTATTTGTATTATACTTGGATTATATTAATCTTATAAAAATAACTATTAAAAAAATTATTTTTTAAAATTAATATTTTAATGTGATAGTTTCATTTGTAATTATTCAAATAGCAAATAACTATTAAATATTATTATAAAAAATTTAATTAATATTTTTTATATAACATCTTAAAATAGAAAATAATAATTCACCTTAATATATATTATATATACACACATATAATATGATAATTTTTTAAAATAGCTATCTACCTTTAACAGTCATTTTATATTTCAATTGCAACTATTGCTAAGTTTTTACCAAATGACTAGCATTTATCAGTTAATAACTACCAGCCACCCACTACCAGCTCTGAACCACTGCCACCATCTAGCAGCTATCACAAATAACTAAACTAAACAAGCTCAAAATGTTTTGCAAATAAATGCTGATGTATTTAGTCATTTTAATTTATTAGAAAATCCCAACTTAAAGTAATATATAGATACTTAAATTTTAAATTCCCTATAGATACTTCAATTTTAAATTCCCTATCCATTTAAAAGAAATTTTTATTGGAACTGATTATTCATGAATCACTTGATCTAAAAAATAAAACCTTATAGATGAAGATCCAGCTCGTTTTATGCTACTAACATGCCCCTCAGATTATTGCAACTTCAATGCTTGGACTTGCACAGGCCCGGCAATTATCATGTTCTGAAATTGCCTGTGGACATGATACTCCATCGTCAAGTGGAACCAAATGTTAAGAGTACAACAGAAACCAAGCACTAAACTATTTCCATTAACTGTAAAAATGTGCCCAATACTTGCTTTCATACTTAAACAATGGCAGAGACAATCTCCAAAGATGGTTTCGTACTTTAACAATGTCTAAGACAATCTCCAAAGCACAAATGAAAAAGAGAGGGGAAAAATATTTATATTTGTAAAAGGAATAACTTAAAGTCTTAAACAATTAAACTTATAAAAGAAGAAAATAATAATATCTCAATACCATGAAACAAAAGTTAACTCCATGTGATTAAGCAATTTATTTACAAAAGATTAGCTATAGGGTCAATAAGAAAGTCGGACAGTGTTATCAATAGCAGGAGAAGAACCTGAGTAGGGAAATATCGTATGATGTTGGCCTGGTTACCTCTCCAAAAAGACAATGGACCTTCTTCTCTCAAGACTCTTCTAAAGCAATCACGAATACCCATATAAGGTCTTTTGAGTTGTCCCCTCTTAATCATCTCTCCTTGATTCTGCAACAAAAGTTTCACTCTTTCAATTGGAGCTGCTGCACTCTTTGCTACCACCGCTGCCGCCCCTCCCATAAAAAAATCTGCAGAAAATTTCCCAGATTTCCTAGCTATTTCTACCTGCTCTTTTTCTCTCATCCCTGCAAAATAACAATTACAGTGTAGTTTTACATTTGACTAAAGTTTTTTTTAAGTACAAAAAAAAAATAGATGGAGTGGAGAGAGCATGAAGATTAATGTAGAACCAAAAAAGGGAAACAAAAACATGAAGGAATAAAACGATTTACCCGAAATTTCAATTCGTAGTCAATAACTCAAAACAACCTAACTTAAAAACCATGGAAATACTTATATAGGCATCACAAACTGATATCTAATTCTAATGGCGAAGCAGAACACTAAAATACCTTACATAACTATCTTCTGAACTTTTCCTAAAATAACTAGTCCTGCAATACCACCTTAATGCTACACCAAAATAAATAATAACAATAACTAGTACTAAAATCACAAGCTGGGGATCCTGCGTGGTTGCAGTGGCATACCGAAGATATTTACATTCAAACTCAGACAACAAACTCAATATTCAAATATTCAAATATTCAAAATCCTCCTTATTTATGATATTTTATACAGCAGCAAGATGTAATAAAACTAAAACATTAAAAGAACAAAAATTCAAAAGCAAGTTGATGTTAAATGTTCTCCACCTATCAAAGAAGCTGGAACCATATCAAATCTGCAACAGAATCATAATATGAGTTGAATTAAAGGTGAAAATCTGCTAGCTTCAAAAGCAGAAGAGCAGATCTCAATGGCAACTGGCCAACTGATGATGAAATAGAGAGGGCAAAGCTTATACAAAAAGTTTGATGTCAATGTATAAGCAAATTCTCAAGAGCAGGCATATTGAAAGGGCAGGTATGATCGTGAATGGAAGAAAAAAAGAAAAGAAAAAATTTGCTTTTGCTAAAAACCAAAGTGCACTTTTTTCTATCAAACAACAGCATCAAACGGTACATAAAGAAGCAATCAGTTCTTATCCCAACTTTTCCTCCTGACAAATTGGATGTTCCAAAATTTTTCCTTTTATCGGATACTTTATAGTGAAGTAAGAAAGCTACTTTGATTATAAATTAAGGCCAAAAGAAAATCACAATGAAGGATAATTGTGATATTTAACTGGTACTTTGATATTAGAAACTATGCAACCAGTACAACACAGACACATATATATGTTAAATTTGCCACTCACTGACCTTCATATAACTCAAAAACATATCAAAAGGGACTAGTGCAAATACAAAAACTCATAGGAATTAGGAACTAACTAAATTTAACAAGTAAACAAAAAAAAAGGGTAAGAAACATGTCCAGCTTGATATAACTGTTGTGGCTTATTTTCAATAATTTATAGCACAAATTCAAGCTCACAGCTAAAGAACGAATAGGCTAAGCACAAACATGTCAAGCATGAATTTTTATTAACAGATTTTACATAGGCCAAAACGAAGCACGCTCTTCTCTGAATATGTATGCTAAGTATCTAATCTTATAATATTTAATCAGCCATCATTTATGCAGCAATGAAACGGAGAGACTAGAATTGACAATAAGATATGCAAAGCGCTCAAACACTGAAAGTAATACAAAATGTGAAATTCAGTGAACATCGTATGTGCCTTCAATCCAAAGTCTGTTTGGATTCCGAGAAAACTCGAGAAAAGAAAGCAAAATAAGATTTATCCAATATGCAGACAATGAAACGAGCGTATGTTTATCTACAAAGGAAAATAGAAATGAAAAAAGAAGAAGAATGAGAGATGAAAAAACCTGCAGATTTCTGGATTTTACGAGGGATTAGGGCGGCAAATATCTCTTTTTCGAGTTCTAGCAGAATTAAGCTAGAGATGTGGTGGTTGCAGATTGCTCGGAGTTTGGGCTGGTTGCTCTGGAGGCGGAAGTTATTTTTTTTTGTTCTTTTTCTTTCTTTTTTTTCTTATGATTTCGTTTTAAAATATATAATAATGAAGTTAAATCTAGAATCACAAGCCACAAATGTTTGATAATAGAACACACATCCCGCTATTTCTATGAATTTACTTCTCTTACCCCTAATTTCTGGTGTTATGCTTATAGCTTTAGTTTATCTTATAATCTTTTGTTTTCACAACGGTCTCCTTGAATTTTTTAGATTTCTTTTTTTCAAATATCAAATATTTAAGAGGCCTTTTGAATTAATTTGAATCCTTAATTTATTTTTTATTTCAAGTTCAAATATTGATTGATGGTAGACAAATTAACAATTTTATATATGAAGTAAAACGATCGTGGCATATCTTAATATTGATTTTTTATTATCAAATTTAATTTATTTTACTATAATAAAGCATAATAGGAGAATTTTAACTTATACAAGTAATTTAATCCGAGTCAACAGACTTTTCAAAACACTCGACTCTAATATAGAGACGTTAAGTGAAAAAAATTTAGTAAAAAATAACATTGGTATAAGATCTCTTCTTAAGATAAAAGGAGAGAGAAAAAAAAAGGTTTAATAGAATTATTTCACCGTTGATGGCTATCGATGAATAAAAAACTCAATAACTTTAAAAATTACTAATAAACCGATCAATAAAAAAATACATAATCAAACTAATAGAGTTTCTCAATACACTGTCTTGCCCTCATTTTCCTCTTGCAATCTCATCAATATTAAATATTTTAAAGCTTAAATCTTGTGGGCATTGTTAAAAATGGAATTAGATAAGTTTCTTTCAACCTGGCGGCCAATATAATGTAATATGGTAATAGGATTATATGGTAATGCATACATGTCAATATAGAAGTTGATACATGACACTTCATAAATACATTCTTCTTTTATTCTTACTATATAAGATTTTTTGTGATGACACACGAGATTATAATGCCACATAGGACTCTTAAATTTTAATAGTGTCCATAAAATTTAATTATTAGTTATATTATTACATAAATATTGATATTAATTATCATTCAATTATCATAATTAATATATATTAATAAATAATTATAATTATTATAATATTGTAACTTATTTTTTTCAATTAAATTTACATAATATTGGTCTTGATTGTCATTCAATTATCATATTAATATATATTAAATATTAAATAATTATAAATTATAATCTTTTTTAAATTAAAAATTATCATAATTTTGATATAGGTTATCATATGAATATATATATATTATAACTTATCTTTTAAATTAATATTATTATAAGATTCACATTGAATATCATTATAATCAATTATAATTATCATTTATTATTATGAATGAAAATATTATATTTAAAAGAATGATAGAGAAGATTAATGGTGAAAATATTTATTAATAATTTTATTAGTAATAAATATTCAAACATTTCAATATTTATTTATCTTATAATTGTAATATATAATTTTTTATTAGTTTTAATGATTATGTATTTAATTGTTATTAATTGTTTATTATTAGACTATAAATAGAGAGAGCTCTTTGAGATTTAATACAAATATAAATAGCTACTATTCTATTAATTTATAAATAGAGAGAGTTAATACTTACCATAAAAAGAAGATATGATCATAAATTTAATAATTTCAATTCAAAATAGCAAAAGTTTAAAGTATTAATTCTTGATAGTCAAAAGCAACAAATTATTGAGAGAGAAAAATAATTCAAACTAAACCTCTATATATAGTAGTATGATAGAACAAGTTCCTAACTAGAATCGTATTAAAGAATAAATTTCTAATTAGAATAGAATTAGATTAAAATTATAATAATAACAATTAGAATAGAAAAATAAACACAATATGGTCCCAACTTAGCTATTAAGACTAAATTGTCCTTAGTAATATTTTTTATTAATTAGAATACATAGAGGCATTTTGAGATCAAATGTTCCCCATTCGTACTTTTATATATATTAGTTTTTTTTAACGTGCGTTGCACGTTTGTACTCGTTGTTTTTCTCATAAATTATTTTATTCCTTTATATTATATGATAATATTATTTTTAAAATCTAAGTTTAATTTCACAATTCATTATTATTTTTTCTAATTTTTTTATAGTAAATTCATTTGATTTAATAATTGATTGTCTTAATAATTTTTACATTTATACATATATATTTTTCGTCATATGTAACTCGTTGTTCTCATTTGCATTTTAATTTTTGTATATCTATAATTCTCTTATTAATTTCTCATTTATTTAACTAATTTTAAGTTTTATGTAATGGTTTGAGCTAAACTATAGCTAGAAATCTTGAAATTACTGTTAGGTTGGATTTGACCAAATATTTTATCAAATGCGAAACTAACAATGAAAATTATAGTTTTTAGAGTATTTTCTTTAATTTAATATATAATTTATAAGATTTGGTGAAATTCGAGTCAGAACTATTATTAGCAATAGTTAAATTTATTAATGTAAAGATAAATGAATCTAAATTGATATATTATCATAAAATCATCAATTGATATTATAAATATTTTACCTTATTTTTAGGTAAATTTTATTTTTATACTAATTAAAATAAAAATATCAATTGATAAGGCTAATTAATTACTCAATGTCTGCCCCCCTTTTCCTAGTTGATTATCAAATGACGAGACTAATTAATTATCTTTTTGTTTTATGATTTTGTTTGCAGCCCATAGACTTACTAACCATGCTATTGATTGCTATCAATTTAGTGTCGATGAAAAATAACACTGACATAATAATAATGATAATTGGACAAAATGTCATAAATTGAATAAGATTGTTTATAATGTTTGCCTATGAAAAATTAATAAATTAATATAATAAATTAAAATTAAATTACCTTTATTTTTTCATCAATAAAATTAAAGTTGTTAATAATATTTTTGTCAATCCGTAAATTTGATAGGGATGTTTTTAGGAACCTAATGTTCCTCTTCCCATTCTTTCTAATAAAATTTAAATTCAAATAGGAAATTGACATAAACAATCACAATTAAATTACATTTATTTTCCAACAAATAAAATTAAAATTTTTAATGATATTTTTGTCAATTTAGAAACTTAATTAATTAAAATGTTAAATAGAATATCTGAAAAAGGATACATGTATTTTTATGTGTTTAAATTATTATTTTTTTATTTTTTGATATTTATTTTTTTGAATCTAAAAGGTATCAAAGCATTATTGTAATGTTAAAACTAAAAATAATAATAATAATTAGGTGCTTTAATTCAAAAATATGTAAAAACTCTAAAAAAAAGTTACAACCATCAACTAAATTAATTTAAACTATAAAACTAATAAAATTATATTTATTACTAAACTATAAAATTTAATTAGAATATTAGGAGTAAAATAATTAGTACCTCTGAAAAGTTTATATAAATGCACAA
>CANUEX010018855.1:0-92957 GCA_948099535.1 Jatropha multifida
GTTATTCAATAAATTTTTGGGCGAACCAAAATGATTTTCGATCCCCATAATATTACGTGGCGTAATATTATTGGCTAATAATTTACAATTTAAATTTAAATGGGAATGTTTCGAAATAAAAATTTCAGGGTATTATAAATATATTTAGTCAAAAATAAAATAAAAATGTCTAAAGTAATCTCAAACAAGATGATGATTTAATAAAAAAAGAAACACTAGAAAAAAGGAAATGCTGAATAAAAGAAAACTTTTAAAAAAAAAAAGAAAACACAAAAAAATATAAAATTTGTAAGAACAAATCTCTATACAACTTATGCGATTCAACGAGGATGACAATCGGCGACGATGACCACAATGACGACGCGTTTAGAAAAAATAAGGTTGAGTTAACCTAAGTTGAATTAGTTCACAATGATCCCATATTTATTATATTTTAATGCAAATTTTGACTGAATTTATAATTAAAATGCAATTTTTATGAAAATTTAAAAATTGAGGTGTCTTGAGAGTTAAATTCAAAATTAGGTGCAATTGTTATAAATCACAGACTTTAAAATATATTGTATGATTTAATCTAAACATAAGTGTCAACATATGACATCTACTAAAATTATCCCATTTCTCTATTTACCCATGAATTCGAAAATGATATGCAGTTTGCCTTAAAATTAATTTTTTTTTATAATTGATCCTCTTAAACTGCACTAAATGAATAACCAATTTTTGGCCAAAAAAAAAATGATTAAAATAAAAAATAATTAAACAAAAAATATATATTTTAAAACAAAATATTCAATATCATTAAATATTTCTCTAATTCTATAATTTTAAATGTTTAGTTTAATTTTTTTTCCTAATTTTGAACTTTTTAAATAATTTTAAAAACAATTCTGCGGGAAAAAATTTTTGAAGAAACAAGTAACCAAATGATAAAAGGTCTCTCGTCTTCCATCTCTAGCAAATAAAAAATTAAAATTATGCAACTATATCCCTAAATAATTGATATTTACGGTTTAAACCAGAGAACCTGCCCTCATATCTTAACCTCTCTTGAATGTGGCTTCGCCACTGCTTCAAGAATCTTGGCCAAATGAAAAAAAGAAAAGAAAACTGAAATTTCTTTAATATTATCTAATTCTTACTCACCTCTTTATCTTCTCCGCACGCTGTTTTCGCTTCATAAACAAATGCTTACATTTTGTCTTTATTTTGCTTTAATTTGATTTGCACAGTAAAATAATTGAGAGAAAATTTGGCAGATGGAGACATAATAAAGCGATAACTGCAAGTTCCAATCAAAGTATAAACCCAAATTGGATTTCTTCCTCCATTGCTCAAATATATCAGACGAAATTTTATTTAATTGAATTTATACGAAATATCATTAAATTAAATAAGGTGGTAGCATTTGGTAGAACGATAGCACAGCAAAATTCTGTTTCATTCAGGCTGCTTGAACATTCCCTTATTCTGCGTTTTCGAAGTCGTCGATACATTTTTTCAAATATGATTTGGCCTCCTCATTCTTTTCCACCTCATATTGGTGAAGAAGCTCTTCTTTAAACCCAACGTCTGTCCAGCGCAAGGGTGCTACTTGTCTGTACAGCTTCGTCATCTCCACAAGGCACTCTGAGGCAGTGATGTGAACCTAAATCCAGAATAAAACTTCATCAATGAAAAACCAACTGAAACATCTGAACAAACCGGAAATCCTTTGGCAAGGCCAAAGTCCTCAAACTGGGTTTTGCTTTTCATTTTTTAATCTATTCTTTAAAGAAGCTTTAGCATTGAGATTTTTGGTATTCTAGATGAACTACAGACAAAAAGGGGAAATTGAAATATGATTGACAAACTAAACAAGGAAAAAAGATCGACATACCTGGCCAATCTTTACAATGCTTATGCATTCAACAATTTTTGGCGATAAAGAATGAAACAACTGAAGACAAAAAGAACAGTTAATCAAATCTCTAAACTGATGGGTTAGCTAAGATTCTAGATATCAGACTAAGAATGAGCTCTGATTACCTCCTGAACTAAAGAAGTAATGCTACCATGTACAGACATTCTTTGAGTGTCCTCAGAGATGCTGAGCCTCGAGCAAAGTTCTTTAACTAACGAAAATGCTGACATTTTAACTGGCCATAACAGTTCATTGTTAGCAAAGTTTGGCAAGAAACACGACAGTAAATTTGGCAAAATCAGATACCTGTCCACTGCAACCCAGGTGAGAAAGAAATTAATAGCATGTTCATCAAGTTGTTTTTCTGTTCAAGAAGATCATTGACATGTGCCACGTGGATGCAAGACGTCATGCAGCCCAGAATTTTTTCCAATGGAGCAGAAGAGTCTTCAACATCATCTGATTCTGCATTCAACAAAATATAATGCTCAGACTACCTTACCGTATTGTCCCATAAAGCTTTGACATTCAATCTAACAAACATATGATGGTTCAAAATGCACAAGAGTGGAGAAGTATGTTCAACATGAAATCATCGCCTGCATTTTGATAAAGAATATTGCTTTAATCAGAGCATACTGGAACACTAGGGTTCATGTGGTCAGTCACATTTATTTCATATCAAGAGTTATTGAATTGCATGCTCTAGTTTGTTGTGTCGCAATACAGGAAGCAATGGAACAACATACAAGAACTGAAATTTGGCATGCAGAGATATAAATTTTATCATATATTATCACCAACAAACAAGGGAAAATATTAAAAAAAAAAAAGTTAAAGGGGAAACAGAAATGAGAAAAACAAATAAGCTCCACAGTCAACTTAAATTTAGCTCAAATTGAAAAAATGAAGAGCAAGGTAAATCATAAACCAATTTGGAAAGAGAAAAACGTAGTTATACCTTCGATCATATGGCAATCTTAAAAATAACAACCAAGGAAAGGTTTCATAACATAAAACAAATATTTTTTGCAACAAAAAAGGGAGGAAAAAAAAAGAAGGAAGTTGGTACTGAAGGATATACATGCCATAGAGTGTGAATGTATCTGGGCATTTATATAGATTAAAAGGCAGTAGAAATGCTCAGTGAACCAAAAGGGTAGTGAGCTACTTTAGATATTAAACAAGGATGTGCAACATGTAGTTACAGCAATTTATATTGTCAGAAACCTGCCTTATCTCCTAAGATGTGTATAAAATCACACAGTCCAAGTAAGAAGGAAGCTAGAAAAAGCAATTCAAGAAGCCATTAGTAAATTCATAAATGAGCTACAAAAGCTTGGGCCAGGAGTAGAGGAAGATCCAAATTGACTGGAATATAACAAGGGCACTCAGAATAAGTGTCTTCAAAATGAGGATTACAAGATTTTGGTTTAAGACAACGAGATTATCTGAAGGTGGAAAATTATTTTGATAAAATTTTTAATGGCAAAATCTCAGAACTTCCAAAGATCCTACTTCTAGACTGGATACAAGGAATATCAATTACAAATAATAGGGCATCTCTGAAGTGAAGAAGGATATGCAGAGGATGAATGAAGGAAAAGCATAACAGGATCCACATGGAAGTTCGACACCTTCAAGTTAAACAAATCTTGATTATTGACCAATAGATGTTCTAAGTTACGTTAAGCAATACTCGTGCTTCAGATTTCACTAAGCAATAATTCCACTACCATTTTACTCGGCAAAACTTGGGTTAATTTCACTGATGGGACCTAACGTTAAGGGGTCCACACATTAACGTGACCAAACTTCAATTTGTAACTTAAAAATATCTTAACCTCAATTTGTAAAATATCCTAACTTCAATTTGGTAACATTAAAATGCCTTAGCCTGTTTTCAAAGTTTCTAACATGAAAAAGGAAAAAAGATGCTGGTCACTAAATCAGCATGATCATCCTCCACCTTCATGTCAGTACCAATACAAAATATGCAGACACAATCATTCATATTGTCAGTCATAGATGAATGCAGATTGGGGAGAGGAAGCTTGATGGCGTGGAACAGGTAGAGGAGAGGGACAAAAAATAGCAAAAGTGGTGAGAAAAAAAATCTTACCGGATGTGAGGGAAACTAAATAAATTTAGGTTAAAAAAATAATACTATAATTAATCCATGCGTATTACCCGTAAAAACGGGCCGAGGTATTTTATTGTTAGCAAATTGAAGTTAGATATTCTTATGTTACAATGTGCGTACTCCTTAGATTTAGGTCCACAAGTGAAATTAACCTGCCAATTTTGGTAATTTCACACTCTCAATTGTATATAAGATTTTAGAATTGGAGTGAATAATTGGAAAAGTGCAAGAACCTGTTTTAGAAGCATCATTTGGCACAGGCATTGGGCCAGATTTATTGGCAACAGCGGAATTGCACATCCCGACTAATTGTGGAAAAATGGCATTAAAGAAATCTGGATTGCCAAATGCTTTTATAACCTGTCAAGATGTAAAAAGAATGAAGCGTAAATTTCTTTTCTTGAGAGCCTGAAAAATAAAAGAGAAGCAAGAAAGAGATAAAGGAACAATCATTGCAAGTTAAAGATTAATGGAAGTTAAATATAGTAAAATCTAGCAACTGCAATGACTATTCCAGAGGGTGGATGTATTGAAGTTGAAGTTGAATAGTCACTCTATCATTTGTTTGTTTCCAACTCGGAGAATAGAAGTTAAAGGAGGAAGTCCTTGGAATAGAAGTTAACTGAAGAGATTAGTAAAGAGAAGTGAATTCAGAAGCAATAATCATATTTCTATCACTCCAACATCGGGATTTCCATAGGTAGAGAGGGCTTCAACAATCATCACAGCACCTCACTTTTCACCACTCAATTGCCAACATAACATTAATGTTCCAAGTGCAATTGGACAGGATCATTAAAGACTCCGCATAAAACAACATGCGATAAATTTGATTAACAATGTGCCACACCCAAAATCTAATTCATCAATTAATTGGATGCTGGGACCGTGTTGTCCAATCTTCTAATGAGAAATATCATCTCTACTTCTATGTCATGTATATATCTATGCATGCACATAAGAGAGACACGAAAAGAGAAGAAGATTATTGGGGTTGTTTTCAAGATTCAAGACTTCGATAGGATTTAGATGAGACTTGCATTATAGCGGTTGCTTATTCCCCCTATATTTGAAAAGTCAAAATCAAAACTTTTCTTTAACAATACATAAAATAATGGTGTCAAACTAGAATCTTCCTGAATTCCTATGATGTTTAACTGTGACCCAGGAACTGCTATAAAACAAAGCCTTCCAGATTAGGCAATGAAATCAAAAGTCCTGCAACAGACAAATCCCATCATTTCTAATCATAAGGTGTTACTGAGAGTGAAGCCAGAAGAGAAAAGGGGGTTCTCATTATTGGGGATGCTTGATATGCCGTTAGAAGAAGATAACCTTTCTTTTATTCGTGGTTGGGCCAAGTGTGGTTCAGTCATGTAGCCCACCTCAGATCTAACTTTAGAGATGAGCTTTTGGTGTTTACACGGTCATATTCTCCCATCTAACATCAAGGCTTCCATACAATCAGAAGTCAGAAATAGGAAAACAGCCAGTAATCTGTTGAAGCCGAGGCTTACTATGGGCATTATCATCAGATGAGTATATTAAGTGCAAAGATTGTATGCTGATCACCATTTATCAAAACCAACAAAAGTGACAGAACCAATCTCATCTCTTATCACATTGCTCTGATATATAGTCACTTTGAAGTAGGCTTTTTTATATTTTGTTTTTAGACACTTCCATCAAAGTTCTTAACTTTTCATTTTTCTAATGTGTGCCTGCTCAATAAAAATCAATATTACTCATCTGGAAATAAAATAAATATTAGGATGAATGTTTTGCAGAACCATCAATGTATGGCTACCTGGTCAAGAGAACTGAAACCTGCTTCACGGTATTTCTTCACCTTTTTCATGCATGCAGAAAATACCAAATCCAAAATTGCCTTGGGATTGGCAGGATTTTCAGAGGCAATAGCTTTATGGCAAGATGTAGAAAGTGCACCTATTGCATCTAACAGAGCATCCTTTCCCTGTTACATTGAAATTAGTTAGCAAACCAAAATCTGAACCAGAGTATGGAAAAACTGCATAAATTGTCATTTATTATCCCATAATCAGAAGCACAGATATGGATGGAATATCATGAGCCACTACTTCAAATATTTAGAACGAGCACTGGACAAAATCTGATACAAATATCAGTGAAAACCGATTCATTATTTTCAAATTGAGCTTACACTTTACTTAATTATGGCCAGAGCATCTAAACACATACATTGACATGTAAATTTTACTAAATCACACAGCAATAGATTTGATGGTTTACTACACATGGATCAACCATTTTGTTAAATATCCTTCTATAATGGCCACACAGAGGCTGATTTTGATGAGTTTTTATGACCAAGTCAAAATTGCATGATCACAGAACTAAAGTATGAGCTGAACTTGGTCATTTTTTATGTATAGGTCATAATTATAAATTCGAGAAATATAATTTATTTTGTGGATTAGAACTTTTGATAATGAAATTTACATTTCTCATATTGAAATTCAGGGATGCATACTCTTACCTCCCATAGTCGACCGGGAATTTCCTTCATAAGAGCTTCAAGCAGAACATTATAACAAGAAGACAATGATTCACCCAAAACTTCACTAAGCTTACAAATTGCCTGCGCTGACTGCACATCCAAGCCAGTAACAAACATACAACTCATAAATATGAGTAGCACATAAAAGGGTAGAAATTTGAATATATTAACTGTTGTGGAATGAGATTCAGAAAATATATATACATATATATATGTATTACGGAATAAGAACAGATGACCAAGGAAACAAGTAAAAAAAATTTACCTTTCTTTTTCTTGCCCAAGAAGATGATGCCAGCCCTTCACAAATAAGAGAAACAATTTCTCCCAAATACAATTGAACTGTGACTCTTTCACCATTTGTGTTGTCTTCCCACAACTCCTCAAACAGACCAGAAACATACTTATCATGATCAAATCTGAACAAGAGTTAAACATGTTAAATTACAAAGGACAAAAACATTTCGTGTATAACTAATATAGTTAAGCCTCAACTGTCTTAAAGATGGATCAGAAAAGAGACTTTTCTGAAACAGTTAAAGCACCCTGATAATGTAATGTCAATTCAGGACAACAACAAGAAACAAAGAGAACCATTTTGAAGAAGTTCTAAAGTTAAGATTTCAATGATATAAAATGATTCCATGGGTTTTAATCTTCCACTTCTGAGAATTCAGAGAATCAACATAGCACAAAAATTATAGGAAAATAAAATCAAAATTGCGTTTTGTCACTCAGGCAGAAAAGCAAAGGTAAAAGAGAATTTACATGGGAGATGGAAGACAGTTAAAACTTAATTTTGCTCATTGAACTTATTTATGTTTCCACAATTTCCAAACCTAAAAGGGTTTTTTGTTCACCTAATGAAGAATTAATTCATTTTGATTAAAGGGAAAAGTGAGACATGGAAGGAAAAAAAACAAAGACAAAAGCGCAGATCTGCTTGTACTTTAGGCAAATGGAATATTACCTTATAATCAAGTCATGTACAAAATATAGTTACGTGAAATATCAGATATTTGAGGAAGGTAGAGTGAATAACTAATATTGAAAGTGTGACTAACTAATATTGAAAGTCAACCAGTAAAGAAATATCTGATGCAAACCTTGAAATAAATATAACTGGAAAAATTGCCACATGATATCCGCTCACAACATCAGATGCGATTGAGAAATAATTTTTCAAAAGAATTGCACATGCAATTTGTGAGTTCCCTTCTCCAGTATGTAAAGCCGTAGTATCTTCAATCAGCTTTTCAGCCTGAGAGGGACCTGCGTGCTTCAAAACCATGGCACAAGAACTTGCAAAAGCACGTTTTGCGACAGCACTCCTCTCTTCCCTAACAACTGGAAATAACAGTCTTAATAACATATTTGTAAATGGTTTGATATCTGCACCAACTTTCTGAACCAATAAGCTAATGAAGTTAGCAACACCAACCCTGCATCACGAGTATCAAGGTAATGAATTGCATCAGTAGCCATTGGCTTCATTATTATCTCTTACACACAGAACCACAACTCTTTAAATTGGTGGGTTGGGATAGGGCAAAATGGGGTTGAGTTACTGTTAACACATTCTCAAGTTTAACCTTAGCAACTAACGTAAGTATGAAATTGACAGATTAGAGATTTAAAAACAAGTTTCCTGCTGTTCGTTCTTTTACATTTTTTAGTATTAGAATGACCCTGTAAATTTAATTATCAATCTTGCATTATAATCAAACACTAGAAAAATATAATTTAAATTATTAATAAAAGAATCACGCTTTTGTATAGATGACCAACAGGCTGATTAACACTCTCTCATAAATGGAGGTTTGAACCTTATCAACCCTTCTTCAAACCCTGAGTGGTTTGAGGCTAGCTGTTGAGGTTATTTTATTTCTCTTTGTTTTCTCTTTTAAAGAGAAAAATACTGCCTTTGAGTCAAGTAGTTTGTTACAAATAATTGTGATTTTGAAATCATTACATTCATTCAACACAATGAGACAGCCAATACATTCTGAATCACTGACATAGAAGGAATCTTGCCATACTTTCTTAGTCTTTCCACTTCCAGAAATCAAATAAAAAAAAACTGTAAATTTAGCTACATTGGTTAAATTGGCACTTCTGAGGATGCTGATCTGAAAACACAAACAGATTTGATTTTCTTTTTCCCTTCAATCCTCTGAACTGAGGAAGACACGGGTAAAGCCAAACTGCCTTTCAAAAAAAGTTAAAAATATTGAAACATTAACTTAATGCAGTGAAATAACTATCAATTCGAAATAACTATTCACCTCGTGTTAAGGCCAACCCCTGATCGAATCAACTGAGCAAGCCGAGGAACCAAGAGATCAAGTGATTCAATGTTGACGACATTTATGCACAGGTCAAGAGTTTCCCACATCGGAGAGCCTTTTGCAATTGAAATTCGCAAATTCTCAAGCTTCTCTGTCTTTATTCCAACATTTGCTGCATGCAACTAGAAGAGAAAAGATAAATAGATAGTTGTATAAACAGGATAAGGCTAGAATATTTTGAAGATTCTATAAAGGCTCAAACCTCAACATAATTGAGCCCTTGGTCTTCAAGACTTGATAAACTTTCAAGCATGCAGCAAACCAGATCAGGCAAATGAGGACGCAGTGCAACCCCCGCACCCTGTTAATACAACAAAAAACTGTTATTATATTCACAAAACAATTTAAGTCATTAACAATTAAAAAATTAGAAAATCTGTACAGTTCAGTTAAAAACCAAAATACAATTCCTAAAC
The DNA here is from genome assembly GCA_948099535.1 of Jatropha multifida. Classification (NCBI taxonomy): domain Eukaryota; kingdom Viridiplantae; phylum Streptophyta; class Magnoliopsida; order Malpighiales; family Euphorbiaceae; genus Jatropha; species Jatropha multifida. The sequence continues at coordinate 9,350 of CANUEX010018855.1, forward strand.
AAAAAATATAACTATTTAAACTTATTGTTTTCATCTACCATTAATTTTCTGAACATGATTTTTCTCTCACTCAGACGGTTCTGCCAGAAATAGTTTACTCTTATTAAATCATTTGGTTTCTAAATCCGTGAAGATCTGTAGATCTAGTGTTAAAAAGTTGTGATAATATTGTGATAATGTGTCTTAATTTAAGGGATTCATAGTCAAAGCAAACTTTTCTGGAATATATAAACAAATTGGAGTCAATGTACTCCAGAACTTTTATCCTTGAGTTCATCACAATTTGACATCCTTATTCAGAATATAATGGTAGCACTCTTTGAAATCGGCTGCTTGTCCAACATGAAATTAGTGAGTTCTCACCCATTCAACCAATTGATTGTGATTATATAAGCAGCAACAGTGCTTCATGGTGCAACTCAAATCTATGTCAATTGTAAACAGAAATGAAATCATTTCAAGTCAAGCTCAGAGCCAATATTGTTAGAAAACATATCAAACCTTTGCAAGCTTCATAACAACTCCAATTGAAGCCTTTCGAATACTGTCAACTTTACTTAATATGCCTTCTGCAAGCAACAGAGGCAGAACAATCTCCATTGCTTTGCTGGCATCTGATATTTCAGTAAGCGAGACATCACACAACCTTATCGTTAATGAAGATACAGCACGGCATAACTTTTCACCGGCATTTCTAACAGTTTCCTTTATGTCATCCATGGCACGGAATGATACTGTCCATATTTTCTTCAAATGCTTCCCAACCTGTGCAAAAAGAATAAAATCATTAAGTTCAATATAATGGCTTCCGAACACTATTTTGCTATGAAAAGCAGAAAACTCAAGTCATTAACTGCACTATGAAAAGAAAAAGATCTCCCAACTGACTAATGAATATCATCCGTGATTCAGACTTGTGTGAAGCACTTTCACTTTACATAGGAGGAAGAAGGCAAATATTTTCAGGGGCTGGATGACACTTTTCAACTGAACTCAACCGGATGACACCAACCAGGCATAATAAGTATTACTATCACATTGAGAAATGGGAACAATGAAGATATATGGTAAGTAAATTACAAAAGGCCCCTGACAATCAGTTAAATTCAGACTTGCATTGTTGCTTCTCTAAGATGGAATTAAATAATTCTTAACTTCTGAGAAAACATACGGTTTACTCCTTTCATTACATTTAAGTCCATCTTTTAAGTAAAATAATTTTTAGCTCCTCACCTTTTAATTTTTAGGGTTGAAAATTGTTTCATATGAAACTAGGGGATTAAAGTGAGGTTTAAACAATTAAAACGGCCAGTTATTAATGGAATTCCTTGTCGGCTCTTTGTAAAATATTCATTGGGACAAGGGCTTCCAAGTACATTCATTTATGGAAAAGCAAGCGTTCAAGTGTATATTTTGCCAAATGTCAAGGGGGATCCTAATAATCTACCAAATTTATGAGGTTACCATTGCCTTGCTGACAAGAAACCCATTCCTTCAGGTGTTTGAATATGGGTTCTATTCTTATTGAGCCATAAAAAAAACTAAAAAACAAATCATTTCTCTTTCCCAAACAGGTAGGCTGATTCATGATTAACCAATGAGTTAATTAGTTTTAACCTCCCATGGATCCCGGTGGCCCTGAATCCACTTGATTTCCGAAAAGAAGTACAATTTAACGGGTAATCAGATTTATTTCAAGGCTCAAAGAATCAGTTTGGTTTCGGTTGAATTAACTACTCATAGCAGTTTGCAATTTGAGTACACCATTGTAGTTTACACAGGGACCCATGACTTAAATTTCTTCCAACTTAGGATGGTCTATAGCATTTGTTTGGCATTGGTATTAACACTTTTTGGTGAGTCAATTAAATAATTGAAGGAAAAAAATTCAAAATGTTCAAAGCCCCATCACAATGGATTATAGAAAAGTTTTGCAGCAAAGTTTTGGAAAAAAGAAAAAAAATGATGGGAAAGAAATTCCTCAAATGGAACTATCAGAATTACTGGCCAAGACAAAACAGAAAAAGAAGCTCATAACCTCTTCAAATTTTCGTCCTTGGATAATATCGGCAAGGGCAAGACAGGAAGCTTCACGCGATCGCCAAAGTCTAGATCCACATTGTACAATTAGATCATCAATAATAAAGTCCAAGTGTTGATCAATGGTTTTCTTAGGGTCCGCCACTAGCGACTTCCATATGTGTGCCATTGAATCCTGTAATAATTATACAAACAAAAAAGTAATAAGAAAACAACAATATAATATCTGCTAAATAAATGGTAAATGTTGCATTTCATAGTTTCTGATACTATTTGACAACGCAATTGGAAACTTGTAGAAGCAAGAATATTAAGAAAAAGGTTGATGTAAACACCATTGAACAGAATAATTTACATCAAACTCTAACATATAGAACTTTTTAGAACATGTTGGTCCAAAGAATCAACAATCCTTACCTGTACATTTTTATCTGGATCATATTGGTACCTAACAAGTCGAGGAATCAACAATTTTAAGTGCGGTTGGAGAGCATCCCCAGCTTGCTTGGCTATCTTTGAAAACCCAAAAGCAGCACCTCTCTTAGAATTCAGAGATGCTTGGTGATTAGCCAGGTCCATGAACTTATAAATTAGGTCTGGTTGACCCATCTCATTAGCAAGATTGCAAAGCTCCTTATAAGTGGTAAGTTTCCCTCCACTGAGACTTTCACCAATGGCCCCTTCTTGAAACACTTCAGAGTCTTCAACAAGCTGTATATAAAAACCAATTCATTCTCTCTCTCTCTCTCTCTCTAATTCACACACGTGAAAGCACCAATATGGAAGATCTAACATCATATGCTTTTACCTTGATAGCTCTTTTCCTTTTCCCCGAACCAGTCAAAGTGGTAATAAGTGCATCTACTAAGTTTTTCTTCATTGATGCATCGCCAAGTTCATAGACTATACTCATGCCTTGGGAAGCCAGCTCTTGTGTAAGTTCATTCTGTTCACCTAGTAGATGTGAAAATGCCTCCTGCATTCATTTGGAAACTTTTGAAAAGATACCCAGAAGTGATAAATCGGGATACATGACAGCAGCAGGTAAAATATTCAGGTAATAACAACAAAATTATACAGAAAAACATCTGTACATCACTATAAATTGCCAGTGGAACACATTCCACTTGATGCAAGAAAAAGATTTTAAAAGTTATGTAAAGGAGTCAAGCTCATTCCCATGAAAAAGATGAAATCAGTATATATATATAATCTGTATCACTCAATATTTTAAGATTTTAAATTAAAATGCTTTTTTATCTGTAATTTCTGACAAAATTCAAAAGATGTACATAAGTTCTCTTTTGCCTGAACAATTTGCACACTCCCCACATTCAATAACAACCTATCCCAGTTCCAAATTCCCATCTTCAATTAAACACCAAAAGAAAACGTTCTTTATTAAAGTCTGCCTTATTCGCTCAATATTTCTTTTATTGCCAAGTCTCTCTACCTCAGTAAAAACAATTTCCTTTTACAATCATCCTTTCCTGCATCATTTATGACATCTTTGTTGTCTTTTCCTCCTGCTTGTATTTGTTATGCTCATAACATCAGCGGAAATGAATATTTATTCATTCTCCCACAGGTTCCTCTTTTCAATTTATCCTACTGTTTATATGAGCATATAAATTTTTAGTATACTGCCGTATGCCTTTTAGCTTGGTTATGCAACAGATCACTTTCTTTTCCTTTATTACCATGGACCAAGAATTTTGTTCCATAAACACTCATTCACCTAACGGACATTCATGCTTTCTTTAAGAATCCAGTATATGGAAGGGCATTGATGCACATTTGGACTTGATTATTACCCATTCTTTGGTCATTTTCAGTACCAATGGAATATTGGCCAATGTTGATCTCAATTAAATGAGTATTTCAGTTCATAAATATTATCAGAAGAAAAATAAAAATAACGAACACTCTACTTTGCATACAGATGACAAACCTGAATTTCCGGAAGCAATTGTTGAATGGTTGGGTGACGGCCACAATACATTGTTAGTGATAATAACCAAACAGTTCCAGCACAGCGCTCTTCCTTTCTGCTACTGTACAGGAGAACGTCAAAAAGTTTTCTCGTAATTGAATCTCTGACTGTGGTATGATAGTCTTCATTACGTTCGCTTTTCCCATTATAGCTGTATTTTGACATTGATGAGTTTACATCTCCCGAAAGAAAGTTTGACGTCGTGGAAAGTGAAGAATAGTTAGTTTTAAGAATCAAGTCAGCTGTCACAGGAACACCACCCCACAAAAATGAAAGAGCCTCCCCAGCAGCAAAAAGAATATCCTCAACCTGTACAACTCCAACACTACAGGGATCAGATGTTTTCCTAACTTTATATACCTCATAAAACAAGATAAAAAACCTTAAGGCTACATTTGGTAAGCCATAATGCAATGTATTGGCGATACATTAAACGAATTTCTGTGTAACGTTACAAAGAAATTCATGCAATATAGTTACCATTAGATTGCAGTAATGCTTACAAAACATAGCATAAGTGTTCATTTTAAGTGTTACGTATTATAAGTAAAACTAGCAGACTCAAAAACAAGATTTAGTTTCCATACCTTTGACCGGCAGAGACCAAATATCAAATCGAGAGCAATATTGAGGTGTGAAGATGATGTTTCTTTAATGCAGATATGTCCAAGGGATATAACAATTTTTTGAATCGCTTTTATATCATCACCAGAGAGTAGTTTGCTCAACTTTTCACGTAAGAGCGACAAAATCTCAACTGCAGTTTTGACAATGGGAGGACTGTCATTGATTGAACCTTATTGCAAATGGCCTTCAATAACTAATCCAAGAATGTAGAAACTTCACCTGAACCAGAATTGTCAGCAAGTGGGGGTAACGGTGCGCGTAACCCAATGTGACCTAAAGCTTCCATTGCAACAGAAGCCAAAATTGCAGTCTCAGAATTTACTATGTCAGTCAGGCATTTAAGTATATTCTGAAACAATGGCTCTGGCATCTGCAACAAATATATATTCAAAACAATTGAAGATAAGAATTTAAAAATATACATTATAAACACAAATTAAATATGATGAATAAGAACAATAGGATGACCTTACAGAATTAACCATGATATCATATTTGGTTATTGCATCCCCATATCAGAACAAAAGAAATTGACTAGAAAAACGGCATGACTCAAGTCCAAGTACATGTTTCATATACAAAAGATATCTAAAAATGAAAGAAAGAGGAATTTCCTGTGACGACTCAGTCCTTCAACCTAAAATATCTCAACATAGGTTAGGTGCAACAGTTCATGGAACCTAGGTACCAGAACTGAGCCAGTTCATGTTCTGGTCCTGGTTCTGATGGGGGGGGGGGGAAGGGAACTGGTTCGAATCCGGCTGTTTCAGCGGGTTCTGGTCTGGTTCCAGTTTGAAACCAGATCACCAGAAGGCCACAGAACCATCTTTTGTAGAATCTCATTGTTTCTAGAGCACTTCAATTGTTTCCAACAGCTCAGCATTTTAGTAACTGTTCTTTGCATTTGTCAGTGTTACAAACAACAACAAACTATTTCCAAGGTTCATCCCCAGTCTCTCACTATGTCTAGAGCCACAGGTATACAATACTCTATTACTATCAATCAACAATATATCAATAAAAGCTCAAAGCCTCATATGCAAACCTTTCAATTCAATTGAAGTTAAACAAATCCAAGTTAACTAACACAGTACAAGAAAAGTTTGGCATCCCACTCTCTTCTAGACTTAACGATATAATTATCTACAAATCACAATATGGATTGCACCACTAAAGTTGACTTTTTGATGCAGGCAACAATCCTTTCTAGCAACATGGGCATGAGTCCTTTTGTTGGCTTCTTGATGGGGCTTGGTTCAAGGGGGTTTTAGAGCAGTCCTTTATGTGTTATTCAGCTTGATTGGAAGACTTCATCAAGAACTACTTCACACTATTTCTAAAAAATCAAAGCAAGCCAATTCTCCAGAGTATTGATTGTAGAACCTTTATTTAAAAAATCAATTACAGCTGTAGATATTTGGCAAGATCTTTAGAGGATTGAGCATTCTTCCAGGCCGTTTACCATGTGAGTCACTTTGCAAAAAAGAAGGCAAATGGGTAAAAAACATTTGCCTGTTTGGTATTGAGACTGAAACTACTTTCCAATAAAGAAGCACCAGTTTAGATGTTACAAAAAGCAGTTCGGAAGTGATGTTCAGCTGTCTTTGTAGCTTTTATAACTACGACATGCCCATTCCCCCTAAAAGATATTTTAATGGTCTGTAGTCACTATTTTCAACATGTTTCTCTCAACAGCACATCAATCGGCAATACGAAAAAAAAGCCCTCAATGTTGTTTGCTTTTTGGACTTGTCAACATTTTCAACATGTTTCCCTCCACAAAACATCAATGAGCAATGTGAAAAACAAGCCCTTGACGTTGTTCGCTTTTTGGACTTCTTGTTACCTTGTAAATTAAGGTGGAAATACCAAAATTCATTCAAAGACTCTTCTAGTGAATCATGTGCAGTGCATGTGGCAGCAGTTTAACAAATATGTCATTACAACTTTTTTTAAGTTACTCGATAACCACCTTGCACCTCCTTTTTCCATGAATGGGCTGGTAGCCACAAACCAAATAGAGCCTTAAAAACGAAGTTACTCGAGCAATGCCTTTGCATGAAGGAAAAATTGCAACATGGTAATAAATATTAAATAAATAAATAAAATGAATCTCAGCTGCCAGCCCCACCCAGGCACAACTCTCTCTCTCTCTCCCTCTCCCCCCCCCCCCCCTTTTTTCTTCTTCTTCTTTTTGTTCTTCCTCCTCATCCTCCCCTAATTCATTTTTTCTTTGGATATTATAGTTTATTCCACAACAAAATATATTGAATCAAATGTCTGTATTAATCAGTGACGGACAAGACACATCCAATTTTGAAATAACTTCTTTTCATCCAAACACATATCACCCAGCAAAACATGCATTGAAATCCAGCCAAAGCAAACTTTTCAAATATTTTCTAAATACTAGCCGAAATATCAAATTCACAGAAGTATAAGATGGAGAAAAGTATCTGGCCCTCAGGCTTTGGATAAGTGATAAAGGAATAAGTGAGAGTTTCGTTAAATCAAAGCTACACTAATGTGTAGGAAAAAGGCCAAACTCACAGAAGTAATTACAGAAATACACAACTTACAGCAGGTGTTCTAGACATACAATCTGCAGTCACATATCCTACAGCACACAGCACACCATGTTGTGCCTCAAATCTGAAAAACAAGTTTATTTCACTCCAGAATCAGAAAGTGTATCACTATTTCCCAATATAATGTAACAGGACACATAACATGGTGGAGTACAAACCTTAAATTTTTGGTTCCACTAATTGCGGAAAGTAGTTCACATATAAGATCAGATGAAGCAGGACTAGGAAGAGAAGAATAAGCAATGCCAAGTAGGCGTGCTGAAGATTCACGGGTCTCTAAGCTTACATGGCTCAGTAATTGCTTCAGCCATGAAATTCTAGATCCAAAATGTGATGCTATCATCTACAGAAGTAGAAAACCCAGAAAAAGTAGAACAAAACATAAGTGAACAAATTCCATATCAATATACAAATGAAAAGCAGCCTGAAGCATGTAGAAAATTGCAGTAACCAACCTCTGGAAGATAACTTGCAATAGTAATTAATGCCTTTGAAGCAGTGGAATGCAACTCAATGGATCCTTCGTATGCCATAGCATGTTCTAAAAGTAAGCACATGATTTCCACTGACGAGAGAAATTCAGCTGATATCTCTAAAGAATTGCTTTGCTCTAACTCTGACTCAAAACACTTTAACAAAAATTTAATCACAGCGACATACACTGTTGAAGGAAAAGTAAGTTTTTGCTCCCTTTTTTCACTTGAAGTTAACAAATTTGGCTGCTGTTTAATTATATAATCCAACATGCCTCCAAGCTTTGGGTATTTATCGTCAAGATTCTGACTAGTACTTTGGCCTTTATCTCTGACAGGAAATAAGCCTTCAAGTGCCATTTCCCTTTAGAAAGAGAGAGAGAAGAAGAAGAAGAAGAAGAAGAAGAAGAAGAAGAAGAAGAAGAAGAAGAAGAAACAGAAAATAAGATCACAGCCCACATGAAAACACTCTACAACAAAGTTTCTGTGACAATGATACTAGGACAAGAGATGGGAAACCTTAATTCAGTAACAATACGGAATACTACTAAGAAACTAAGTCTCCCTTGGGCTCTATTCTTTCTCTTTTAACACTCTACAATAAAGTTTCTGTAACAATATTACTAGGAGAAGAGGTGGGAAACCTTAATTCAGTAACAATACAGACAATAATACCAAGAAACTCTGTACCCCTTGGGCTTCATTCTCTCTCTTTTCATCCCTCCTCATAAGTGGGAAATCAAAATGTTTCTCAGGACTTTGATCTGAAATTTCCATTCCCTCTTCAACTTCAAACAGGAATACTACTATAGGAACACTACCCTTGAGTTTTATGAAAAAGGAAAAAAGGACCATGATAACTAAGTAACACAATATGTGTCTAATTAAAAGGAAAAAAGGACCATGATAACTAAGAAACTTAATATGTGTCTCATTAAACTTTAAATGACATAACTTGAATAGATCATATTTTTCAATTAAACACACATGATTGAGCAGTGACAACAAGGAGGAGCAGGTAGGGAATGAAATGCGTCAAACTAACTGGTAAAGAAGGCAAGTGAAAAACAGTCTATAGGCTCAAGGCTAGACAATGAGTCATGACACAGTTTTTCAACACTGAATCATAAGATATGGAACAATCACATACAGTGGTCTGCGCTTGTGTTATGTGAGAAAGGAGAAAAATCCCAAAATACCATATTTTGCGTATACAAGGTTATATAGTCGTATTCTAAACAATGTTTCGTTGGTAGGTTTTGGCCATCAAGATGTCCAAAGCCTCATGATGAAACGGTCTACTCAAGAAGAGTGGCCAAAGATATTTTTTAATTTTCCCAAAATGTGCACCTGGTGAGATTGGTTGATCTTCTTTCCCTCATATAGATTTCTTTATTATAATTTTTTTTATTTTATTGTGAATAGGAATAAGCCTGGCAAGTATCTTTTAAGTGCACGAAAGTACAAACTTGAGACCAGAAACTACATTGGGCAAATGAAGCAAATCAAAGAAAAACCTTTTCAAAGGAAGGTGGTACAAGCAAAGGCTGAACAGTAACTTAGCTTGTAATCCATTTCCATTCAATTGGTTAAAAGATACATTCATTAGTAAGAAATAGAATGAAAAATATATAATTCCTGCTGAACATTTGAAATCACTAATGGCTAGGTCGAACTAAAAGTAGGGCTGACTGCTGAGTGGTTCAGAAAAACCAAACTGGCTGTGTATGGTCTTTCAAAATATTGGTTCTATTTTAGTTTTAATATAGAAAAACCAAGATTTTCAGTTTGTTTGGTTTGATCTTTATTGAACCCAAAAATAAGCCCAAATCTGCCCAAAAATAGTTAAAATCAAACCAAACTGAACTGGTTCTGTGCTCAATTTGCTGAGGTTTACATATAAAAAAAAATAATAAAAAAAAACTATTTACTTTGCATTGGTTTGGTTTAGTATGAACCAGACCAACCAAATACTCGCCCTTGATTAAAGGGGGTGCTGTTAACAGGTGTTGGAAGTATGCTGCATTAACTAAAAGATGTTAAGGTATCAGAGAACTTCCCAATTTTATGAACAGCTTTAGGCAACCAACACTTGGAGATTATGATACTTCCAAAAGATTAAGACAGCTCGGGTTTTGTATATTACAGAAGTGACTGGGTCATATTGCCTAATAGGGACTTCAAAAGTAATTTTTGATGCAAATGACAGATTGTTGATAAAAAAGCTAGTTGCACAATATGAGGCTAACTGTCAACAGGCTGTAAGTGAAGATAAGTGTGCTAATGGCAAAGAAAAGATGATTGATAAAACAATCATGCAACACCCTATGCTAATCTTACATTGATACGGAACTGACAAATTCATGCAATAATCGTAGTTCATCAATAATTGTAAGAACCTTGACTCATTGCATGGATAAGTCCTACTAGAATTAAAAAAAAAACTCAAGTCTCTTTTTATTTAAATTTTACTTGCAAATAATCCAAGTTAAATATTGATGTGAACCAACAAAAACTCAAATCTGAAACATCTGAAAAAGCTATATGAGCATGAACAACACAGTGAAGGAAGCAGAAGCCTCAGCATAAAGAACCAAATGATTGTTGAAAGAATAAACAGTAAATGAAAAATTCAGCACCTTATATCCAATCTAGAATCTGCTGCTGCAAGCATACAAATAAATCGACTTGGGCAATGCTGCAAATCAAATATAGACGTCGCCCATCTCACAGCACAGAAGCGTGCTTCATTTTGTTCCTGAGTTGCACTAAAAAAATTTAAGTTTCAACCATGAAGCAGTGATTAATGGATTAAACCGCAATATGTGGGAGAAAATATATTTCTGCACCATATAACAAGAAGTTCCTCATAAATTACTCCATACCACTTGAGAATTATTCAAGAGAAGTGTCTCCAATTCTATCAATACAGTAGCTGGGGCTTCCTGATGCTCAAACAATAAAATACTAATTAATGAAATCATTTAGGTAATAAGTCAGGATATTTTAAAGAGAAGCATAGTGGTGGGAAAACAATCAAACACAAGCACATTATGCTTTAGAGTATTGAATTGCAAATTTCAATGAGCCAAGAACAACTGTATGTCAAACTTTAAAGTAGTGGAAATATGCAAGTCATTAATGATGACAAAAACAGTGGGCCTTCTCAGATTGATCAATACACTCCATAAGAGGTAATAAATATGAGTATGATGACCAAGAAGCAGTATATTCACCAAGTTTTAAATGTCAGCTACTCTGCTTTGATGAAGCCATCTGAAAATTCTGTAGTTCCTTATTCAAATATGTATCTACCCTACCAATATTCTTTTTTTTTATCGGATCTACCCTACCAATATAAGTGCACCATGTAGAAAATGCTTCGAAACATTTTTTCCAGAAATTCCCCCCCTTAATATTTAAATAATTGCATAGGTCATAAATAGAATAGGTATGTACCATATGTTGCTAAACACAAGATCCATTTAACAGCAACTAAAGTTATACAGAATTAACACCTAGCAAACAAATTTTAAACCATTTTCTTTTTCTCCTGCTACTTCAATTTTTACTAAGCATCACCAGGAAATCATTTGTACCTCATGACACTCACGCTTTTGATAGTGTGCATAATTTGTATAAACTGAGTGTGGGTCCCAAACATCCTAGTAAATAAACAAAAATAAAAAGCACAAAAACACAAATTTCCCACGCTCACCGCCCTTCTTATCCCCCTTATTAGCTTCCAAATGAATAGAACTGATCTGGTATGCTTTTTTGTTCATATAATCTGATATTGGTCATGTCAATAGACATAAATATAAATAATGTTCACATCAGAAACACGTTAATAGAGGGTGAAAAGGGAGTAAATGTTCTTAAAAAAAAATGCTGTCACACCACATGGTATTTCTACTTTGTTGAGAAAAAAAGGGGGATGCGTATAAAATGCTACAACTACCAAAATACTGTAATCAGCCAGATATTGCAACAACATTCCCAATAAATAAAATATTTTACTTAAGACTCTTCTTCTAAGTTGCTAGACCCAGTTGATGCACAGAAATGACTGTTGATTCCAATAAAAACCTTCATGGACGTGATGTACTTGGGAAGAAAAGAAATAGTAGCCATTTAGAAAAGAATTATATTGAAAAATCCAGACATATTTAATTACTGACAACAAATGGTTTTGTTTCCACCAATGCTATTTTTGTTTGAGAAACTATAAAAACAACATATAATGAATACAACAATTTGTGAGTCACAAACTCAGTTTCATGTAATGTTTGAATAAGGAAATTCATTTGCAAATTTGAATTGAAAGATATATGCATACAACAACAACAACAATTAAACCTTAGTCCCAAACTAGTTGGGGTAGGCTATATGAATCTTTTGTTACCATTTCAGTTCTATTAAATAATAGCAAGAAATAAGCAAAACATAACATAGAGAAAACAAAAACTGTAAGTCATAACTTTCTGTTTAGGTTACAATAAATTGATGTCCTTTTGATAACTAGAGCCATAATGTTGGTAGCAGTAGTGAAGATTGGTAGATGGGGATGTTTCTATTCCTAGCAGCAGAAGCAGACTTGTGAGTAAAAGTTCTGGTAGCATTGACAGTTGATGCAATTCCAGATTTTATGAGCTTAGTTATTACCAAAGGGAGAAAAACATAGGTATTACTGAAACACAAACAAAAACAAAAGACTGCCAAATGAGTCGTCAAAATTTAATTGGCATACCAGCCACAGTATACTATCTTCATCATAGTCATTATTGTTCCAATATGCAAGCAAATAAACTAAATCAGAACATAGAAAAGTGGCACCTATAGAAGTATACAGACTTTTCTGTGGTAAGGCTAGAAGAAATAAGTAAATATACCCATATATTGCAGAAATCAGGAAAAGACAAAGACCAACGTGCTAGATCTAGCAACGCCAAAGAAATGCCAACAAATAAATTTTCAAGATTAAGCCTTCAAATGAGAGAAAGAAAAACGCAAGCTAATTTTTACCAAGTTAAGTGCAAACCTTATATGCAGCAGCAAGAGAATTGGTTGCTTCTTGGATAATAAAACGGATTGACTGGGCTTCCACTTTCAACGCATCAAAGAGACGAACAGCCATGTCAATCTTCTCCCTTAGATAAGGAACAATAACCGTCAGATTATTTTTATCAGATAAACTGGGACACAGCCACAAAGAAGAGGGACAGATGAACACCTAAAGAGATGGGGCAGGCGCTGTGCAAGCAACCCAATTGCTTGAAAACAAAAGGTTTTGGTATCCCTAGCAACAACATCTGGAAGTAAACTAGATCAATTGCATTGAATGAACAGATGAAACTGGATCAATCAGAATGAATTTTACATAATCCTATATAATGTAATATCTTGGAGCAAAGTAGAGGATATCAAAAGAACTTTATTCACACAAAACCTGATTCTGAATTAGAAAAACTATCAAGTAACTTAAGAATCCCATTCAATATCACAGGGCCCATGAGCTTTAGCTGATCACTTTGTGCCTGCATATAAGGTAATAAAGGACATACACAATATAAATGAGAATACATCAAGCTTTACTCACATTTCACTTAAGATGTGCCAAAAGAGTGTAAGAACAAGGACATAGAGAAGGGCAACAAACATGGATGCACCTACGCAATGAGTTTTTGTGCCAACTCAAAAATACATTATTTAAACTAAATCCAAGATCCTTCCAAGTAGATAATTATTAATCAACAGTTTACCAACTCCTGTTAAAGTATAAACAATAAAGTTAGTTTGTATTCTGCCTTGTTTTTTGTTCTGTTATGTTAATAGTCACTAGAGAAGCAAAATCTCGTTTGTGGCTTTTGGAGTTTTGAGACAGGAGGATCTAGTCTCCCTGTTTTTGTTCACTATTATTGAGAAAGGTTTGGAGAGAGGTTTAATATAATATATAGTCTGATAAGGTAATTATTGGTTAGAGAGAATTAAAGGGAAGCCATGAACGAAGGTTAGCCTCCTAATTTGGTTGGATAGTTCACTTTAGTGGAAGGATAGGATAATGAAGGTTAAACATTTATGCCCCTTAATAATTAATACCCCATTATTTTAACCCGGTTTGCATTTAATATGAAGTTTTTAAATGCTCCACACCTGTTAATATGCTTACCCTTTCTAAAACTCCAAACAAAATAGAGTTAATTAACCTTCAAGTGCATTCCCCTCCAATGTGATAGGCAAGGGTAATTATAGTTTTATTCAAGGTTCTCAAAATCACCTTTTTAACTAGAATCAATGGAGACCATTAAATTGAATCATAAAATAGTAAGGTTTATATATATAGTCAACTAAATTTTGTGTAATTCTAAATATAAGCATCAAACTTATGTTTAACATTTCTATCAAGTTTTAATTGTAAATTAAAATGCATTTACATATCAGCCATCAAGGGATATGTTTAAGAAAAATAGAGGAATTAAATAAGTTGGAGGGCAAAAGAAACTCAAATTTGAAAAGAAAAAGGGCATTTCAACTGTTGGCAGTGTTTTTGTAGTTTCTCCAATTCTTTTGGTTTTTTGTTTCAAACGTCCAAATTCCAATACTTCTTTTTCTTTTTTTTTTCTTTAATTGTGGTTCTTTTTAAACCTTAATTCTTAAAAATAAATTAAAAACACTAATTGTTATGTCCCATTACCACCATCTACTCTTCTCTTTTTTTATATTTGAACCATTGCTTAGCTTTTACATGCAATTACTTTCTGTCACTGCACATTGCTTTATTTCTTCTTTACTTCTCACTTCTGGCCATTCTTCACTGCACATTGCTTTATTTCTTCTTTACTTCTCACTTCTGGCCATTCTTAGCTTTCTCCATATTTTAGTCCTCAGCATCTCTGTACTTATCATTCTCATCTCAAAGCTTTGAAGCGATGACATAAAATTTCAAATACCCAAGAACTCATTGCCTCGTTGCGACAAGAATAAAAACCTTGTGAAAAATTTTTAGAATTTCAATATTTGAACCACAGAACTTAAGATTGGAAAACCTGAATTTTGAAGCACAGTTTTAATGTTTTCACCAAGTCAACACTCAATGTTTCACCAATCTCAAACAACAATGATTTAAAACTACTTGAATCATTTGCTGCTTATTAGGTCATGAACTCAAATGATTGTACGAGTTGACTCATTTTTTTATAATATTGGTTCTGTCAACAACCTTGTTTGAATATAGATTTTTTAGGATCTAGGAGTGACTTTGAGTGATTAATTTACGAACAGCTGCATTAACTACTTTGGAATCTTTAGCAACCCATGTGGCACAATATTGGACTCTCACCTAGAGGTTTCCTTGCATCATGTGCTATGTCAGCGGCTTTCTGGAACCCTATGGTTTGCCAATTTCTAATAGATCAGATGGGTAGAAAGGCATTACAACTCCTTTATAGGTTTCAATCCAACTAAGATTGAGAAG
Source organism: Jatropha multifida (assembly GCA_948099535.1). NCBI lineage: Eukaryota > Viridiplantae > Streptophyta > Magnoliopsida > Malpighiales > Euphorbiaceae > Jatropha > Jatropha multifida. The sequence continues at coordinate 24,545 of CANUEX010018855.1, forward strand.
TTGATGAGCATTGGTGCAGATAAGAAGAAAACTCAAACAAGAATTTGGTTAATAAATTTGAGCAGCTAATTATTTGAAGTATTAGCAGCAAACACATTTTTAGAAGGCAGGTATATTTGTGTAATTTTACACAACTACACTTTTTGAAATGAGTCGAGTGATAGTCTCTTATGGGTTTTAAGTTCAGTTTTATTATCTTTCAAGTTCATTACAATTCTAATCAGCCCAGATGGCAAATAAAGTAAGGATCTGTCCAGGCATCCAAATCTTATATGGATTATGGATCTGAAAACTTACAAAGTTTAAAAACTTTTGATTCTATAATTAAGAAAGCTGGCAAGACATCGTTCATAAAATTTCCATTGAATGAAGTTACTATTTTTTGTTTCAGTATTCCAGCAAGCAAACATTTATGATGGTTTGGAATTTGTGGTGCAATTTTTACAATGAGGTGTCATGCCAATGCAAACCTGAGTCTGGTGGCTACGAAAGTTTAAATCTGCCTCTCAATCCTACCCATTTACAGACTGTAATTGCATACTGAAATTACTCCCCAAAGTCTAAGCAAATTTGTCGTACAATAACTTTCTCTGAACTTGTTGAAAGAAAAAAAAAGATACCATCTTTCCAGCTAAAGAGTGTTAGAAGAATCTGCTATTAAATAATTGCTGATTTAGAAGAATTTGCTTTTAAGTATTGTTGATTTTGTGGCAGATTTTATTTTGTATGATTTTAGACCTCTAGCTGGTCATTTAAAGCCAATAGATTTTCTTCTGTAAATATTTTATTCTTTCCTTGATCAAGATGTAAACAGATCTGTATATAACTATTTTAGGGGCTGAAAATCAGCTTGTAAATAGTATATAAGTGGAATTCTCCACCAAGAAAAGACACACCATTTTCTCCTAAACTCTCTTAAGTTTGTCATGGTATCAGAGCCACAATTCTGAAATCTGTTGTCCCTTGTTCTCCTTAGCTCCAGCTCATTTTTTCCTTAGTTATCTTGATCAAGTTCTCGCAGCCTCATGTCTTCAAATAAGTATGAATCTTCCTTGATTCATTTTAATGGCAAAAATTATTCTGCCTGGGCATTCCATTTTGAGATATTTGTTAAAGAAATGATCTATGGAGTCATTGATGAAGGCAGACCAGCTACTGATCAGAAGAAGGCCCAATGGGAGGTCAAGGATGCTCAAATCATGACATGGATTCTTGGATCTGTTGAACCCAACATTATTCTGAATCTTCGACCTTTTAAAACTGCAGCTGAGACATGGAGTTACCTAAAGAAACTTTATAGTCAACAAAATACTGCTCGTAAATTCCAACTTGAACATGAATTAGCCACTCTACAACAGGACAATCTCTCTATTTCTGATTTCTACTCTACTTTTATGAATCTTTGGGCTGAATATACTGATATTATCTATGCCACCGTACCACAGGCAGGTCTTAGTGCTGTTCAATCTGTCCATGAAATTACAAAAAGAGATCAATTTCTTATGAAATTAAGATCTGAATTTGAAGGCACAAGATCCAATCTTATGAATTGAGATCCAGTTCCCTCCTTGGATGCATATCTTAATGAGCTATTTCAAGAAGAGCAACGACTTCATACTCAAACTATCATGGAACAACGAATCCACCTCTGTTGCAGTGGCTTATGCAGCACAAGGAAAGCCAAAAGGAAGTGACATGAGTAATGTTCAATGTTTTTGCTGTAAAAGATTTGGTCACTATGCTTCAAATTTTCCAAAAAATTCTGCAATTATTGCAAAAAAGGTGGCCATATTATCAAGGAATGTCCCACGCGACCTCCTAAGAAATCTGCTACAGCATATATTGCCTCAGCTAGTTCTTTTAGTGCTAGTGGTTCTGTGGATGTAGCAACCCCTACACAAAGTGCTCCTACTCCTGTTCAAACTGTGACCCCTTAAATGATCCAACAAATGATTATCTCTGCTTTTTCTGCTCTAGGACTCTCAGGTAAACCTTTTTTAACATCATCCACTTGGTATTGTGATTCTGGGGCGTCCAATCATATGACCAATAATGCTCAATTTCTGACCCATGTAAACAAATATCCTGGAGATCTTAAGATTCATATTGTCGATGGTAATCGTTTACCCATAATAGCTACTGGTGATATTTCTTCCTCTTTAACTAATGTTTTTGTCTCTCCTAGCCTTGCCACTAACCTTGTTTCGGTTGATCAGTTGGTTGAAAATAATTGTACTGTGAAATTTTCTAAATCTGGATGTGTTGTTTAGGATCAGCAATCAGGGAAGATGAGGGGGGCCTAAAGCAGGACGTGTTTTTCCTCTTGAGTTTCCTTTGTCTTCATGTTTGACGTCTCATTTTGTCTCATGTAATTTTGCACATGTTGATTACCTAACATGGCATAAACGACCTGGTCATCCAAATTCTAATGTTCTCCATGATTTGCTTAATTCTGATTTGCTTGGGAATAAAAAGTTACCTTTTCTTAGTATTATCCAATTTAATTACAATTCTTGTAAACTTATAAAAGTAAAACTTTGCCTTTTCCTACTCACACACCTAAAATAGTCCAACCTTTTGCAATAATACATAGTGATTTGTGGGGTATAGCACCCGTTATCTCTCATGCAAATTACAAGTATTTTGTTACTTTTATTGACGACTATAGTCGTTTCACTTGGATTTATTTTTTGCATTCTAAAGCTGAAGTATTTTTTGTGTTTAAGCTCTTTTATGCATATATTCAGACTCAATTTTCTGCAAAAATCAAAATCCTTCATTTTGAAAATGAGGGCAAGTATATGTCTCATTTATTTCAAGAATTCCTTCAGGTTAATGGAATAATTTCTCAAAGATCTTGTCCCTCAACTCTACAACAAAATGGGGTAGCTGAAAGAAAAAACTACACCTTCTTGATGTTGTCCATAGCCTTCTTTTGGAATCATCAGTACCCACTCAGTTTTGGTGTAAAGCTCTCTCCACTGCTGTCCACCTCATTAATAGATTGTCTTCTCCCTCATTAAACAATGTCTCTCCTTTCACCCGTTTGTTTGGCTATGCTCCTAACTATTCTCACCCGCGTATATTTAGTTGTGTATGTTATGTTCATCTTCCTGCACATGAACGCACAAAGCTCACGACTCAATTTATTAAATGTGCTTTTCTAGGATATTCAGTATGTCAAAAAGGTTATCTTTGTTATGATCCCAATCTTGGTTGTACTCGGATTTCCAGAAATGTGATTTTTTCAAAAAATCAATATTTTTTTCTCTCTCATCAAGGTTCTCTTTCTCCTTCATTTTGTGTACTACCTTTATTTACTAACTCTATTGCATATTCTACAACTTCTAAACAACTTTTGACGTATCAAAGACGTCTCTTTGCCACAACTAATCAGTCGTCTACAACTCTAGAGCCCCCACAAGCATCTACTCCTGCTGCTGATTCTGCCACAACAATTGCACTCGCCACTCATAGACACAGTACACGACTTAGAAAACCTCCAAATAGGTATGGTTTCTCAAACCCAGCAGCCTTAACAGCCACCTTGTCTTCTATTTCTATTCTTTCATCTTACAAGCAGGCCATGGAGCATGATCGTTGACGGAAAGCTATTGGAACAGAACTTCTTGCACTTGAGGAAAATCAGACTTAGGAGTTGTATCAAACTTTGCTTTGATGGATCTATAGATTATTATAAGGCTAGATTGGTGGTTCATGGAAATAAGCTAGAGTATGGCCTAGACTATGAAGAAACCTTTGCACCGGTGGCGAAAATGACCACTGTGTGCATCCTTCTAGCACTTGTTGCATCTCAATCATGGACTTTATTTCAAATGGATGTCAAGAATACGTTCCTACATGGAGATCTCAAGGAAGAGGTTTACATAAGACTTTCCCACAGCATGCCTACTACCTCTCCTAATGACATTTGCAAGCTAAAATGCTCTTTATATGGCTTGAAGCAAGCCCCGCGTGTTTGGTTTGAAAAATCTCGATGCACTCTCCTTGGGTCTTCTTTTACTTAGAGTCAATATGACTCCTCTTTGTTTTTCCAACAAACATCTAAAGGCATTGTTGTTCTCCTTGTTTATGTGGATAATATAGTTATTACTAGTTCTAATCTAGAGGCTATCTCTAATCTTCAAAATTTGTTGCACTCTACTTTCCATATGAAAGATCTTGGTCAGGTCACTAACTTCTTGGGGTTAGAAGTATATCATCAACCACAATGTCTTTTCTTAAACCAACGGAAGTACCTCAGGACCTGGTTCAAATGGCTGGACTCGCAGGTGCAGTAGAAACTCCTATGGAATTGAATATAAAATATCAAAGTAATGAAGGAGAGCTTATTCAGGATCCTACTTTATATAGGAAATGGGGGCCTAATCCTTGGGGATGTAGTAATACATCTAAGAAATTATCCCATCGAACGTATTTGCTGGTTGGTAATCTTATTTATTTAACTATCACCTGGCCAGATATTTGTTATGCGGTACACACTGTTAGCAAGTTCATGCAGTCTCCTCGATATCACCATCTATCTGCAGTTCGGCGCATCATTCAATACCTTCTTTGCACACCTACCCATGGTCTATTTTTTCCTACTGGTTCTTCTCTTCGACTAAAAGCCTCTAGTGATGCTGATTGGGCAAGTTGTCCAGACACCAGGAAATCTACTACTGGCTAGTGCATGTTTCTTGATGATGCTCTTAGCTTGGAAATGCAAGAAACAGAACCATGTATCTAAGTCATCCATGAAGGCAGAATATTGTGCAATGTCCACTGCATGTTCTGAGATCATTTGGCTACGCGGTCTTCTTGCAGAACTTAGATTTTCACAAAATCAACCAACTCCATTACATGCTGATAACACTAGTGTCATACAAATTGCAATCAACCCTGTTTTCCATGAACGCATTAAGCACATAGAAGTTGACTGTCATTCTATTCAAGAGGCCTATGACCGCCAAGTTAAAACCTGTCACATATTTCCACCACTCTACAACTCGCTGATATCTTCACCAAATCCCTGACACGTCAGCGCCATAATTTCCTCTAGTAACAAATTGATGCTTGTAGACTTGCCAGCATCAATTTGAGTGGAGATGTTAGAAGAATCTGCTATTAAATAATTGTTGATTTAGAAGAATCTGCTTCTAAGTATTGCTGATTTTGTGACAGATTTTATTTTGTATGATTTTAGACCTCTAGCTGGTCATTTAAAGCCTATAGATTTTCTTCAGTAAATATTTTATTCTTTCCTTGATTAAAATGTAAACAGAAATGTATATAGCTATTTTAGGGGCTGAAAATCAGCTTGTAAATAGTATATAAGTGGAATTCTCCACCAAGAAAAAACACATCATTTTCTCCTAAACTCTCTTAAGTTTGTCAAAGAGGTGGTGTGCAAACCAAAGACTGAAGAGGATTAGGTCTTGGAAACCTGATGTTTAAAAAGATTGTGCTACTTGAGGGTTATCCAATTTGCATCATTTTGGACTTTTTTTTTTTGTAATTTTGAAACAAAATATTGAAATACCTCAAGTACTAAAAATATATTTGGGACAAAGAATCAAAGTGTACACCGAAACAAATCACATTTTTAAGTCAATTTTTTCAAAGTTCCCTTCCATTTAGAGGAATAAAGAATGTATGAGTAAGAAAAACTAAGGATAATTAAAGGAAGTAGGATAAAGCCCTAAAAAGATGATAGACATCTACAACAAAAAGGAGGACCAAATAAGAAGAAAAATATATCATAATAGCCTGTGGTTATCTACGAAGTCAAAACTTAATCCTCTAAGATTCTAGCATTTGTCAACAGCCAAATATATTATTTTATTCTGGGTAAAGTGTGCCTCCAAGATTAGCAAAAACACCACAAGATTTTTTTGCTCACTCTTTTATGAAATATTTCAGGTGTAACTATTAGGCATGGCCACCAGGCCAGTTCAGACCAGAAACAGCCCAGGACAATGGGAACCTTAACCAGCCCAAAACCAGCTGATTCCACACTGGTCCTGGTTCCAGTTGCTGAAGGCCTTGGACCACCATTTGGTGAACTGGGATTGCCAGTTCACAGAACCAGCCATGCCCACTTAGGCATCCAAAGACATTTCATAGGATTGCTAAAAAATCATAAAATAGAAGCCATTTTGGAACTTGGTATAATTGTTCATAACTCTATTCAACAGTATACATTTGATACGTTGGATTTGACCAAAGAGCATGACAATCCTATCAAGTTGAAGCTTCTAGTTCAATGCTATTCAAGATTATAGTGTTTTTGCTATTTTGGTATTTCAAGGCTCAAGCTCAAGTTTTCGGAACAAAGAAAAATGATTAAGATTGGAGATAGGATATTGAAAAATTTTTTATATAAATGATGATTTTGATAAATTAAATTTTATTATTCAGAAGATATATTATTGGGAAGATTGTAGTTGCATTACATTAAGATGTATTGAGTAAGCTTGGTTTTAAAATCAAATTGGGTTTTGAGTCCCTATTCTATAACAGGTTTTACCGATATAAAAAAAAACCCTAATTGACCCTTATTATTAGGTTTTCATCATCACAAACGGATTCACTTTAGCTTTGAAGCCTTCCTACCTAAGAATATTAGAAATTTGTGTCTATTAGGATTGATATTTGTAATGAATAAATCTGTGTACATTAAGATTGATATTTTCCTAATTTGATTTAGTAAGTTATTATTTTCAATTGACCTAATAAACTTAGAGATTTTCTACTTAGGAATTTTAAATTTGATATAGTTTAACATACATTTTGATAAGCATAATTTTCAGAGTTTATTAGGTCTTGAATTCCCTTAAATAAGTTTGGTGCAAAGATAAAATGTCTCATAATTGACTCTCGTTATTAGGCTAGCACAGTTGATTTTGTAAAAGCATATTCCATTTTAATTATCTACTTATAAGCAAAAACTTTACTAGGAGAGCAAGAAATGAGTATAAACAATGAAGAACAAGTAAGCCTACAAAATAACTCAAAGAAACATCTACGGAAAACAAAACAAAACAAAACAAAAAGAAAAAAAAACAAAACAAAAAAAGGCTGGAAAAGTAATGCTCTCCAATCAAGTTTGAATTCAAAGACACCCCTCAACCCCTCCAGAGTAAGCCTACATAGAAGCTGAAAAACCATATTTTATCACAACAAACTAAGCACATAGCGGATAATTTGAATTTTAGTAAATTGGTTATCTGGATAGTCCTTGTTGGTAGGTTTTGCAACAAAAGCCAATGATAAACGTAGTAACAAACTCCTTTCCATGTGATAACACCAATAATTGGTTTAATAGAGATCAAGAAAACTATAAGAAAACTTGAAGCAAATGTGTTGATATTTCTCCTTGTCTATGGTACCAACCTGGCAACAATTACATAAGCTAGATGTTTTAAAGAACATAATGGAAAGGATTTTAACAAAGCAAGTCATATACTTTAGCATTTATATGGAATCACTTTATGTTTGTTCTTCTTTCATTTGTGAAGGTCCCTAAAGAAAAAATAACCTTATTGTTTTCATGGAGGGTGAGGGTTGATACCTAAGCTTACTGTCTGCCCAATTTTTTTATTCCAGAAAAAAAGGTCAAGGGTTTTTACTACTACAGAAAAATGAAATACAAATCCAAACCAAGAGAAAAAGTCCTTACGTGTTTAAACACCCATACAGTGAATTCCATTCCCAACTGCCTCAACCTTGAAGTGGTGCCAGTTCCTGAAGCATTCAGGAATTCAATAGACAAAGGAAAAAATCAGCAGTGCAAATTAGTAATGATACCTTGGCATGAAACAACAAAATGAAAGATAGCATGCATAACCATAAACCAAAAGTCTAAAAGAATCACAAGGTGCATTTATATGAGCTATATGATATGAAAACAGCAATATCATCCTTTTTATTAATATTATTGTCTGGCTTTTTTTGGGAAACATGGATGCGAGAGGGATATTTGCAAATTAAATGAGAAACTTAGTTAAGAAAAGAGGGAAAAGAAAAGGTCGGTCCATCGTGCTATATTTGTAGTTATTTTGAATATTTGCTTAGAGAGTTCCATGACATCAAGGAACCAAAAACCACCAGTGTGATTGTTGCAGGTTAAAAATTATACTTGGTCTCTCAATGGGCTTTGGCATCAGGTGCTTTCAACTGGTATCTTTAGCTGATTTTAGGCACAACTGGCAAGCACTATTTCCATAGCTGTTTAATTTACCTTTATTTTCTCTGGCTATTTAAACCTCTCTCTTTAGGAGCATAAACATGAGAAGAATATCACTGGGTGGAAAATATGTTTCATCATGAAAGAAATGACAGTGTATCCCACATTAAAACGAGTTATTATAGAGGGTCATCTACAGTCCCCCTGAGGGGTAGGCAACCATACTAATTTTAGAATCAGTACCTTTGAGACAAAATTAAAATGACAAATTTATTACCATATATGCAGTTGAATATACATTGCAGAGTTGCCGGGAAGCTGTTTGCTGCTGTAATGGATCGGCAAAATATAGACACCAACTTTACTTTCAAAGCAATGCTTGCAGGAGAGATTCTAGATTCTGGAGGAACATTTTCAGCTCCAGTATTACCTGCACAAAGTATACATCAGTCAGTTAAAAGATTCAACATGATACAGAGGGTGCCCCCTTGTCACTTTGAGATTCTATTTTTATATGATATTCGGCCAATGACATACAAGTCTCAAGCATTAACATCATACCAAGGAAAACAGTCACTATAATCCAAGTCAAACAATCCTTGTCAAGCTAAATTGTAAACCAAAACTTTTTTTTTTCAGATATGACTTCCTCTTTTTCTTTTCTACTAAAGAAAATCAGAGAGATGCACAAGTTCATGTTACACACAAACAGCAGGAGTAGAAAACGATGAAAATCCAGACACCCACCTCATAAAAAGAGTGCTCAAACACATCGCCAGTTATAAATCAATAATAACATTAAAGCCTGCTGCAAATTAACTTTTTATTCAATATGAGGAATTGCATAACAAATTCAAACATTTAATAAAATTAATTAAGAGAAATTAAAGCCATACCATTAAACAGCAAAAAGAATTTTTTCATCAACTTTGGATCATCTAAATTAGCAGTAGATGCCTTCTTCTTCAGAAGCTCCTCCCCCCTCTTGGTCACAGTCTCTTGACTTGAAAAAATGAATCACCCAAGAACGAAAAGTAGTCCAAATTTCAAATTAATTCCAGAATATTGAAGTGACAAAAGCGAACTATTGTTTTTAAGTTATAGAGAAAATTTTTATTTATACCAATCAGCACTGGCAGCCAGATACAAAGGATAAACAAGTTCTGCGTCGAGCTCCATAGCTTCAAGGACATTTAAAACACCCAACTGCTCATAAAAGCCAAAAGAATAGAGTGTAACTATAAGTAAACAAAGAAAAGAACCATTATCACCACTACTGGACAGTATTCAGATTTTTCACCTTTCTCATAAGGAGCTCATCAGTATTCAAAGGTTGCTTTCCGGTAACACGATGGCTTTGAGCAATTGACAGCCCAGGTGGACAACCTCCGCTGCAGCAAAATGATCAGTTTGTGAGGAAATTTTCAGTACAGTTAAATGATTTTACAGCTATCAAGAAGAACTAAGTTAGAGACCCTTGGGATGGCTGCTGATATAACATCAAATGAAGGCAGAATTCAATGAACAATTCTCTATCCTGAGAACCATTTGCTAGTCGATATTTTGTGGCTACCTCTTTGTTAATTTGACCAGCATGACATTCACCGATCACCTGAAACAAAGCAAAGTTCCCAAACACAAACAACCACATGAAAGCATTCTAAAACAATTTCCAAGTTGATAGAGAATTCCTTTTATTAGCAAAATTAATATCTTTTTTTTTACTTGATCTTTTTGAAGATAAAAGAAAAATTAAAAATGCAAGGAAGAAAATTACTACCTCCGTTCCGTTAATTCAACAGTTTGACTTTTCATAAAAATTAAGAAAATAATTGAACCACCTCAATTCTAGAAAAATAAGACTAACTGATTAAATTAACCTTTAATTAATTCTTAAGAGATACAATGTTTGGTGGAGATATCTAGATAAGGGTAAAGTTGGGATAAAACAGTTAATATTACCTTGATTTTCTGAATGTGTCATCTAAGTGGAACAAGAAAAAGTAAAAAAAGTGTCAAATTAATGGAACAGAGGTAATAATCATTACTAAAATGGTAATAAAATATCCTCCTAATTAAAACAAAAACAAAAAGGGAAGAACTTATTAAAATAACAATACCTTCTATTAAACATTGCTTATTAAAATGAAGGATCCACAATAGAAAATGAAAAAGGTCTCCTATGCTTCATGCAATTGAAGAATGACAATTTTGAGGTTTCTATGTGACTGAAGAAGAGGTTCAGAAAATTTTCCTCATGAGTTAAAAAGTGGTTCACAAAATTCTCCATATAAGTAAAGGCCAATTGCAAGACTTGTTAACAAAGACCAATTTTTATTCAAAAAGCAGATATAAAGCTAAACATACCTTAGTAGCAATCCTCATTATAATCTCTTGATGTTGATGAGGAAGTTTGGAAATGTTAGATACAAGCAAAGGTGCCATGTTTTCTTTTTCCTATAACATAGTCAAGCATTAATTACCAGAAGGTTTCAAATTGCAAGACTACTTCCACTCGAAAACAAGAACAAATTTTCGGACTAGTTACAAGTGCTACCTTTGCATTTGCACATTCAAATGCCATCTCAATATACACAATGCAAAAGTTTTTAACCATTGGAGCAGAATTAGCTTCCGAATACAATTTCCATAACTCCAACAATGGCAAGCCAATATCAGACTGGTGTTTCACTCGCTTGTTGACATGACTCAAAATCTCAAGAACCTGCAAGAACAAGCCAAAACGGTGAACTGGGAACCTTATAGTTTGACTTCATTTTTTATACTAGAAATTCAACAGATGCAAATATTAAAAGAACAATACAATCCTAGATATCGTGCATAAGTACTTCAAATAGTACTCCATTTGAAGTAGAGGAGAAAATTACCCATGACAAGAACATAAGAAAAATACCAGTTCTGATGTTCCTTTAAACATTTATAGCCAACAAAAAGTTTACCAATTCAACTTGGAAAACCTATATAAATAATTCAGACACCATTTTTTTATTTTGCAGACTTCCAGCAATCTAAAAATTAGAAGACCTCCTCGACTTATTAAGCAATACAAGCACATGTGCATGCACAGACAAGAGTATTATTTATCAGATGTGTCATATATTTACATAAAACATGATCTTTTTGTTTTTTCATTGGTTCTGTCATTCTCCCTTGTACAACACTTCCCCCAAAAGTTTTAGGTCGAACAAACATCAACTCCTTGAATTGCATTACAAAACCAATTTCCCAAGAATGTTATTTCACTTTTTTGGTTACATGGCAATGACAAAAATGCAAAACTACCATCTTTGCAATTAATTGAAATAACAAAGTCAATCTCTTGAAATACTAGCTAAGTAAATACTAACTCAACATATCTAGGCTAGACTCCTTTGTCTCCCTTATTTCATTTATTGTTATCTCCAGTTTTCTATTTCTTTAACTTCAACACAATTTTACAATTGAAATTGCACATAAACCTTGCCCCTATAAGATATTGACGCTGATTAGAATCAGTCGTTGCTAAACAATACATTCAAAATTATTAAACCTACATTAACAGTTCTTTAAAATAATAAAACCTCACCAAAATTAAATCAATTAACAAGCAAATTCACTTATAAAGTTCCAAAACGCCGCAAATTAAGAACCAAACAGAAAAAAGTGAGTGACATAGGTTTTGCCTTGTTACGAACAGCAGTGGACTGGGAAGAGAGAGAGGAGAGAGTGAGAGGGAGAAGCTTGGAGAGCAGCACTTCAAGTTTCGAGTCGTCACATAAAGCTAATCGAGTAAGCATTCGATCCAGCAATTCTTCCGTCTCCAAATCGGATTTTGGTGCCGACGATGATGAGTCTGCCATTTTCGTTTTGGTTTCTTATTTTTCTTCGGCTACAAGACAACTCGTGCTAAAATAAAACGCGAAATGAGGCAGTGCCGTGTTATATGGGCGGCAATTAGTCATAGAGGCGAAAGTTGGCTCCGTTGGAAGGCTGCGCCGACTTGTTTTGCTGGGCCATAGTTTGTTTTGCATCCGTGCAACAACAGATCGGAGTTTTAAAACCTAAGAGCATACTTGCTTTAATTTATTTAACACGTCTGAAAAATTAAATATTAAAAATAAAAATATTGTCTAAGTCAGTCTGATGTGTAAAAAAAAAAAAGGAAAATTCTTAGGAGACTTGGTTTACACGTCAGTTATAGGCTCAGTTAATAAAATTTGTGTTTTATGTGTAAAATTTTTTTTTGTTAAAGATAAAAAAGATAGTTTCATTGATTTAGGAGTTAATGATATATATATATATATATATATATATAAAAAAGCAAAAGTTACTTATATATAAAAAAAATAAAATACTGATGTGATTGTATTTTATTGAATGAGTCTATAGTTGACGTGATAGACAGAATTTATTTAAAAATTTCTCAAAAAATAAATATTATTCATGGTCTAATGCACTAAATCACCCTCAACTTTGAGTGAAGTTGCAATTTCACCCCATATTGACCTTTGTGTCAATTTTACTCTAATTATGACATTTTGTTGCAACGACACTCTAAGTTAAAATTAAGTTAAATTAAGTTTTGACTTTGTAATATTAAATTAAGTTAAATCAAATCGATGAAAATAAAATTAAATTTTATACCAACTTTTGATTTTTTAAAAAAATTGATAACTCTACTTCAGAGTAAGCAGTTTGAGTTTAAAATTATAAAAATTAAAAAAAAATATGACATTTAAACAAGGACAATGCAAGAAAAACTCGAAATAAAAAATACATCTTCTATTTTATAATTTTTAACATACTTACCCATTTTGATAATTTTGATAGTCAAAAAAATATTTTTTTTATTTATTAATAATCAAGTAGGCAGTAATGACATGATATATTACACAATAATAAATAAAAATAATATTTGTCATGTTAAAAGAATAAAAATAACATTTAAAATATATTATTTTATCCTTGTTTATGTTTTTTTTAACAAATATATTAGCCAAACTATTAAATTATATTTAATTAAATCTTAATATAATAAAATTAGAAAATTGCAAAAAAATTTAAGCGTAAAAGTATAATAAAGTGAAATAAAATAAATTAGTGTATTTTTTACATTTTGAATTTCATAATTTCTTTTAATTTTTACATTTTCAAACTCGAATTGCTTATTCTAAAATAGAACCATTAATTTTTTTTATCAAAAGTTTGTATAAGATTTAATTTTATTTTGATTAATTTAATTTAATTTAACATTACAAAGTCAATACGGGATGAAATTGATAAAAAAAAGTCAATACATGGTGAAATTACAACAAAAGGTCATAATCAGGGTAAAATTAACACAAAAGTCAACACGAGGTGAAATTGCAATCACACTCAAGTTTGAGGGTGATTTAGTGCATTAGGCCATTATACATCACACTCTCTCTTTTTCAGAGAGTCTACTAGACAGGGTGACTCCACTTTTTGTTCTTTTTTTCTATTTTTTTTATTATTTTTCTTTATGTTTTCTCTTTTATTTATGGTCAAATTTCTTCTTACACCGAAACTAATTTCTTCTTCATGCATTGGAGAGCCATTTTTGAAACCTAATATCTGCAATTACACATTCAGCAACATTACCATCTACAACTTTTATTTATTAAGTCACATCGGCTATAATTCATGGTTGCATTGAAGATGCTCTTAAGCATACTAATTGATAACTCATAGATAGATGGTGGCAAATCATAAATAACGGTTAACTAATTATTATTCGTATTTGGTAAAATTTTAATAGTTGTTGCTATTAAATTATAAATAACTATTTAAAACACTAGTGTTAGAATCCGCTTGATGTATGGAGCAATATTAAAAAATAGAATTAGGGATGGAAGCAGAGTAAATATCCACGACTTTTGAACTACTTGTAGCTGTATCCGTTTAAAATTTTATTACCTATATTCATCTCAAACTCGTTTAAAATACCTCTTAAATGGGTAGGGTATCTGTATATTTTAAATTATTTAAATCCGAGCTTATTTAAAAAATATTTGTACTAATAAATGGATAAGGTACTCGTACCCTACCCGTGTCTGTTGCGGCTAATAATTTCACTACTTGTATCCGTCTAAAACACATTTATAACTATTAGTATCTTTATTAATAAATTGAAGCAGAATGGGTACCTTATAATACTTGTCTCGCTTCCATCCTTGGACGAAATAATCTTTTATAAAAATAATAAAATTGTATAATAAAATAATCTTAAAATGCATTACAAAATTGTACCTCATTGAGACATTCAAAATTCATATTTCTTTTAATACATACTGAAATCTATTATTTACTTTAATAACTAAAAGAAAATATCAAATTTTCTTAAACCCATTTAATAAAATCATTTGATTAAACTTTACTTTCTTTATTAAAAAACATATCTTATTTCTCAAATTGGATTTAGAAATCTCTTTCAAAATTCCATTATTGCAAATATTTAACTTATCTACCTAAAGCAAATGCAAATAAATTAATTTATTTATTTTACCAAATAAACATAAATAAGTTGTACAATATTTATACTTATATTTATTTATTTCCTCCAAATAGATAAAATAAAGTTTTATAATAAAAATCCAAGCAAAATTTCATCAAATGCAAATAAATTTTTGTATGTATTTAACTAATATATCCTTTCATAATTTATTTTTGATTTAGTACTAAAATTTTTTATTTTGTAAAATAATTAATTTTTTAATAAATCTTTTTTTCCCTTTTCTATCAAAATTTGATAGCATTTTATTTGTAATTTAGTTTGTCCGAATTTCGCATATTTTATAATAACACACCAACAATCAACCGGGCACTTCATAATAATTTTTCTCATCGTAATAATTTTTCTCATCTACTCTCATCTGCCACTTGCGATATTTCACCATTTACCAATATCAATATTGATTTTATTTTAATTAATTCATTAATAAATTTGAATTTTAAGTATATTGATTGCAATTGGGAGTTCGAATTTGGGTTCATGCGAAGAGATGGTCATTTTGTCTCTTGGGCTCTCGTCAACCGATCATCGGACCTTCGTCGGCACTCTTGTGCATTATGGCTGAAAAATTGAGCCCTATCCAAATTGAACGATCTTTACATCTCTAGGCTCAAAATTCCATGAAGAGTTTAAATTCAATATAGATTTATGGAGCTACTGCCTCAATTCACCAGAAATAGCCCCTATAGTGTCTCTACCTCCACCATCAACGATTGCTACACAAACTTCAATGAAATCGCAAATTAGTGGAGAGATTTTGCTCACAGCGCCATAAAGAGTCAATTTATGCTCTCCTCATAGTCTAGAGTTGTCGGAGTCAGCGAGAATTCCCAGCAATCGAAGAAGAGAACTGCCGAAGGAAGAAACCTCCGTTCGTGCTTTTGGAGGTTCGATAGTTGTGAGAAGAGGCAGGGACCAAGACCATTGACAACAATTTTCGCAAGTGTACGAAATCACAACAAGTAATAAAGAGTGAGTAGAGTATCGTCCCACGAAGATTGTATATCAAGTACCAAAATTATTTTAACCTACTATTATTTAAACGACAATAAAGAGAATATTTGTAAAAATAAAGTAAAATAAACTAAAATAGTAGAAAAGAATTCAAACAAAAATATCTGATGGAAAGAAATCAATTTCTAAAAGCTACTAGGGATATTGACTTCATTTAACTCTATCCAATTTATTTTATTAGTTTGTTAATCAATTTTAATTGTTCAATTAGGGGAAATAACCTTAAAGTCACTAACAAGCTCTCTCGATGTATTGTTAGCTATTTTAATCTCGTGTAATTACTTATCTCCCAAAAGTGCAACTAAATATGAATTAAATCATTAAATTTTATGGTTTATTCAAGAATTCATAACCTAAGATTATTAAATTATAAAAACCCCCCATGAGTCAAACCATATAGCTTTCACATCAAGTTATTATTCCCATATAATTTATTATCCTTTTCTTATCCAAAAACTCTTTTTCCAATAGTGATTAATGAAATAAATCAATCCATGGGAGAAACTCTCCCTCGAAGCATTAAGTTCAATAATAAATTATAACTTGAATAAAGAAAAACAAATCTAATATCATAAATTGGAGAAAAAGTTAAGCTACATCAAATCCCTAGTATGAGAGTTTATTTTGACAAAGTAATTAAATAAAACTCAATAAAATCTGAAAATAATTCCATAAATAATAAGAATTAATGGAAATAAAACAAGATTAAGAGTTTAGAGATAAAAACCAGTCAAACAATAGCATAGACAATTCCCTTGATTCTTTACACAACTTGATTGCTTGAAATCTTACAAAGAGAGAAAAACTAAGAAAGAATGGAACAAAGGTCTAAGATCTAAGATTCGATGATCTAATCGATGCCTCTTATTGCTACTGTGATCTCTCTTTATATAGACTTCATAGGGTGTATTTGAATCCGAGTAGGAAACTGATTTGAATTGGATTCCTTTCTGTTTAGGAGTCTTCTTTCACCAGGTTGGGTTTGAGCAATGCTTAAAATGAGTCCTTTTATTATTTTCATGCAACCCATGCATAGGTCATGCCCATATCTCAGATTTACACGAGCTGAATAAACAAATTCGGCCCGATTGATTTTTCAATAGGTGCCACGGCCGTGGCATTGCATGGCCTGCCCGTGTACTTTCCTAACTTGGCCATGTTAAGCTTTAAACATCCAATTTTCAGCCCCAACCTTCTTTGATGCGATTTTTAGCTATTTTTCTGCTAAAAACCCTTCAAATCAAGCTTATTAAGAATCACGGGAACTTAATTAAAAATATAAATAAATCTAAGTAAAAACTAATCAAAATAATTAAAAATACTAAAATTCCTAATAAAAGTAAGCTAAAAATACTATAAAAATATGACCTATCAAAATTTTCCAAACTTAAACCATTGTTTGTCCTCAAACAATAAAACAAAGCAAGACTAAACAAAACTAAACAAGACAAGACAAAACAAACTAGCTCAATATGGTTGAAGATAATTATTCACAATCTTAAAAATATCAAAAATCTATTAACATGAAAATAAATCAAGTGTTTTCCATGCTAGCTATATTTTTGCAAAAATTCAAACTTTTAACAAAACACATTCCCTAGTATAAATATAAATTATCAAGAGTTCAACACCTATAATAGATCAAACCATGATAGATAACATATGAATTTTCTCAAAAACTTATTAACCTTAGAAATATAGATGATGAATTTAAATTCAACATTCCCATAGGTAAATTTAGCTATCATTCTCCACAATTTTAAGTGCTCCACCATTATTAAGATCAGAAGGTCTTTTACTAGGGTTGTAATGGAACTTATGGGGTTGATTTAGTTAAGTCAAAAGAAACGGATATAAGATATCAAAGAGTGCAAAAAAAATGTATAATATCAAGATTTTGATTTCATAAAAATATATACCTTTATTCGCAATGGGAGATTATCTTGGAATTTCTCACTAGCTTATTACTAGAGATGCTTTTGGCAAGGTCTTTTTATAATACTTGAGTTGTTTCTTCCTTATTTAAGATTTTCCCAAACTTGAATTTTTGATTGATCGTTATTTTTCTTTTTCTTGGGGTGCTTCTCTTTTTCTTTTCTTCTAATTTCTCCACTTGCTAGTGTTTATATGAAAAATATCTCCCTTTTTATTTTCTTGCTTTGTTTCTATAAAATCAAATCTTTTCAACTATACATGATCACACTTAGGGTAAAAGTTTAAACAATTAGGTTTTAATGGCTAGGTTTTAATATGGGTAACAAGAAAAATATTGGATTATAGGCTTCAAATTGATTGCAAGGGTTATAATTAATTTACAGTGGTCTAGGCTAAAAACATGTAGTTTAACAAAGAATGCCTAAATCATTTCTTTCTAATGTGAGCACTTTCAAAAATTTTGTCTCAAAAAAATTTTCAATTTTGTTCTAAGAATGCCAAGGTTAATTAAATTTTGATCAAAGCATATATATATCTATCATAATAATTTCAAAAATGGGTGTTTACAATCTTAAAAACAAATATTTACACTAAGTAATATTATTAAGTTAAAAAGTTCAAATTTAAACTAAAACATGCCATAATAGAAAAACAACTAAATTTACAACAAGTTATTAGATTATGATAATTTTTAATTTTGCTTATAATCATTCCAACCAAATTAAACTAATAATATAACAAAAATTTTTCTTCCCCAACTTAATCTAGCGCATTGTCCCCAATGTGAAAACAAATATAACCTCCATCTTAAAATCATGCTTCAATACATAATGCAAGAATTATGAAAGAAAGATGGCTTGATAACCTCTTACCAACATTGTATTGAGGAATATAATGAAAGTGTTAAAAAGGACTAAGATGAATTAGAATCCAATGGCTAAAAGCTAAAAAATAGAAGAACTAAATAATGAAGTTAAAGACAAATAATTAAGAAAACAAATGGTTCAAACTAAAACATAACTAAAACATGATCCAAAAGAAACATATGAACAAGTACTAAAAATAACAAATGAAATCAGAGTAGTTAAGCAAGGACTCAATCTGTAGGAGGAGGAGGTGGAAGAGGCTGTAACATCTAGATGATCGTTCGGAGCTGATCATTCAATCCTGCATATTGCTGTTGCATAGTCTCGAGACGGGAATCGATGCTTCCATAGGATATGTCCAAACTAGTGAAACGATCGACCATCATCGTCTCTATTTTGTCCATACGACTATCGAACAAGTCCATTCTGGAGAGGATGTGGGCTAACATCTCATCGGTCTCGGCCTGTGCCGCTGGATGGGAAGGACCTGCACCAGAAAAAGAAGAAAATGTAGGAGGTAAAACCTCTATGTTAGCTTCTCTACCTTCTTCTCCATCTCCAGCCTCTCCTTCCTCAAGAACATCCTCTCTAACTTTAGGTTGCTCATCCATCCCAGCCAAACGATATGTATCACCATGCCTAACCACCATTCTCATTCTTAACATCATATCAATGTCTAAACGAGTATTTTTTCCATTATCTAATACCGCATATGGAGATCTATCTGGGTTAAATACCCTAAGGAATTGCCCGATTCTTATAAGAAAACTCCCCATAACTATACTGCTCGTGTTTCCTCTTGCGACTTTTCTCCATCTCACCCCCAACCAATAGCCTACGTTCAACCTAATGCCATTATCAATAGCCCATAAAAGATATAGATCATTCACCCCTACCACACCATCACTTTCCCTCATACCAAAAATTATATGTGCCAAAAATCTATGGATGTAATGGTAGGCGGGATTTCTCAAGTTAGAAGCCTTGGCACTCTTAGAATTATAACCATGTGAACCAGTAAGTTGTTCCCATGCACCATTTTCACCAAAAGCAGAAGGCACACAACGACTAGCATTTTTAGTAGGAAAATAAATGTATGAAGACTATTTTTGACTCAATGGCATCAATGGCATGATAAATGTATGAAGCATATGTGCTTAAAAATTTAAGAGTTAAAGGTGCAAACACGTAAGAGTTAAAGGTGATAAAACTACCCAACCCAATCCTTTGCAGTGGTTCAATCACAGCATCTCTCAACCTCACCAAACTCAAAGTATGTTCATCAATAAATTTATTTGGTACCATAGGCTTTGAGACAAGAGTATTGTACCTTTCTAGTTGATCCGGGTCAGAGAGTGGGAATGGAGGTGGTGGAATCTCCGGTGGTGGTTGCTCTTCTTCCTCTTGGTGGATTTTGCATGGGAATCGAAGCATTTGATTATGCTCTAGAAGAAGATGAAGTTCTTTGTCTCTTAGGTGCCATAGGTGAGAGATTTAGTATAGAGAAAGAGAAAAGACAAGAAGGAGGTAGATGGTGGTGGTTATGGAAGTTTCTAGAAAGAGAGAGTGACTATGGAGGTAACTAGAGAGAGAGAGTTGAGAGAAAATTCAAAAGAGAGGTAGTTAGGGTTGAGAAAAAAAACATACCTTTTAAAGTAGTTCCCGCATGTGCCACGGGCATGGCTTGATGGTGACACGGTCGTGTATTGTACTGCCCCTAGGCGGTTTTTGTGCTGGGCACACCACGAGCGTGGCATCTGCCCATGGAGTGCCCTATCTCTTTAGGGCCTCTTTGCATTGATCCGGCCACGGGCGTGGCACCTCATCTATGCCTACGAGAGACGCTCTTGTGCCACGACCATGGCCTGTTCATGCCACAGGCGTGAAGTCTCCTAACTCTCCATGCCATTTTTCCCATCTTTATGGGTGTGGCGTTTTACATGGCCATCCCATGGACCTCCCTGACTTTAGTCCCTAATCACCTGAAAAACACAAAAATTAACTCTTTTAAGCTTGGGTAATAGAGTTAGATCATAAAATTATTCAAACAAAACAAATCAATGCTACTAAAAATATACTAAAAGAAGAATTTATTAAAAACCAAAATAAAATATGGGTTGCCTCCCACAAGCTCTTTGCTTTAACGTCGTTTAAGCTCGACTCATTACTCCCTGTCTTTCAGGTGAGACTCATTGCAGTTTTGACTGGATCAAAAGCTTCATGTCAGTAAACCTTCAATCTTTGAGCATTAACTTTGAAGCTTCGATCTCCATCAACAATCTCAACCACTCCATGTGAAAAAATTTATTTTATGATGAAGGGTTCGGACCATCGAGAATGCAATTTACTTGGAAAAAGATGGAGTCTAGAGTTTTAGAGTAATACCTTTTATCTGACTCTTAAATCTCGCAAAATAATATGCATATCATGTCACCTTTTAGTTCAGTCCTTGTAAATTCTGGCACTCTCATAAGCATGCAACTTTATTTCATCTATCATGTTTAATTGCAGTGTTCTCCTTTGTCCCACCTCTTTGGCATTGAAGTTCAAGAATTGTATTTCCCAATAAGCTTTGTTCTAACTCAACCGGTAGATGACAGGCCTTACCATAAACCATTCGATATGGAGACATCCCGATTGGTGTTTTGAATGAAGTTCTATAGGCCCAAAGTGCATCATCAAGTTTCTTGGACCAATCCTTCCTCGATTGACCAACTGTAGTCTCAAGATTGATTGACCAACTGTAGTCTCAAGAATATTTTTTATCTCTCTATTAGTTACCTCAACTTGCCCACTTGTTTGTGGATGATAAGGGGTACCTAACAATGAGTAACACCATATTTTGCAAGGAGAGAATCTAGACTCCATCCGTGATAATTGCTCGAGGGGTACCATGGCGTATAAAGATGTATTTCTTAATAAAGTTCATCACGCTCTTGGCATCATTGTTGGGTAAAGCAATGGCTTTCGCCCATTTAGACACGTAATCCACCGCTACTAAAATGTATTGGTTGGAATAGGAAGATGGGAATGGTCCCATGAAGTCCAGTCCCTAAACATCAAAGATCTCCACTTCAAGAATGTTGTTCAATGGCCTCTCATGTCTCTTGGAGATATTACCTAACATTTGGCAACAATCACAAAGACAAACAAAGTGAAAAGCATATTTAAATAAATTAGGCCAATACAAATCGCTTTCTAAAACTCGTGCCGCCATTTTGTTCCCTCCAAAATGTCCTCCACATTCAAAAGAATGACAATGTTTAAGTACATTCTCCATCTCTTCCTCGGCACACACTTTCTAAAAAGTTGGTCATTACAATACTTAAACAAGAAAGGGTCCTCCCAATAATAAAATTTGACATCATGGAAAAATTATTTCTTTTACTGGTAAGAAAGATTAGGAGGAAGAATTTTATAAGAAAGGAAATTTACTATATCAGCATAGCATGGAGCTTGCCTATTTGCTAAGAGAAGGAGATGCTCATGGGGAAATTCTTCATTAATTTGAAATTTTTCTCATTCTTTCTTCCCCAACTCAAGTCTGGAAAGGTGATCAGCTATAAAATTCTCGGTCCCTTCTTGTCTCGAATCTCCAAGTCAAATTCCTGCAAGAGAAGAACCCAATGAATTAGTCTAGGCTTTGCATCTTTCTTATCTAACAAATACTTAATAGCTGAATGATAAATATAGACTATTACTTTAGCTCCTATTAAATATGCTCTAAATTTATCAAATGCAAAAACAATAGCTAGGAGCTCCTTTTCAGTGGTGGCATAGTTGAGTTGCGCATCATTCAAGGTACGACTAGCATAATAGATGACATGCAACTTCTTCTCCTTCCTTTGCCCAAGAACGGCTCCTATGGCATGATCACTAGCATCACACATGAGCTCAAATGGTAGACTCCAATCTGGTGCGATAATTATAGGAGCTGAAATCAATTCCTTCTTTAACCTGTTAAAAGCATTTAAACACTTTTTCATTAAAATCAAAATCAACATCTTTAACTAATAAATTACAAAGAGGTTTAGTGATTTTTGAGAAGTCCTTGATGAATCTCCTATAAAAACCGGCATGACCAAGAAAGCTTCTAACTCCTTTAACTGAATTTGGAGGTGTTAGCTTTTCAATCACTTCAATCTTTGCTTTCTCTACCTCGACACCCTTTTTAGAAATCCTGTGCCCTAAAACAATACATTCACTAACCATAAAATGACATTCTTTCCAATTTAAGACAAGGTTAGTGTCCTCACATAGCTGCATTACCAGAGAAAGGTTATGAAGACAAGAATCAAAAGAAGGACCAAACACAAAAAAATCATCCATAAAAACTTCAATGAATTTCTCAACCATATCAGAAAATATGGGCATCATACACCTTTGAAAAGTCACAGGTGCATTGCATAACCTAAAAGGCATTCTCCTATATGCAGAAGTACCATAAGGGTAAGTGAAAGTGGTCTTTTTTTTATCCTCGGGGCTGTGGGAATTTGGAAGTACCCTGAATAACCATCTAGAAAGCAATAGTAAGGATAACCTATAAGTCTTTCAAGCATTTGATCAATGAAGGGTAAATGAAAGTGATCTTTATGTGCTGCTTTATTCAATTTACGATAATCAATACATACACGCTAACTTGTGACAGTTCTAGTAGGAATTAATTCATTATTATTATTTGAAATAATTGTCATACCTTCTTTCTTGGGAACAACTTACACAGGGCTTACCCAACTACTATTCGAAATTGGATAAATAATTCCTGCACCTAAGAGTTTAATTATTTCGGCCTTGACTACTTCCTTCATGTTCGAATTCAATTTCTTTTGGTGCTCAATTGTAGATTTGTAGTCTTCTTCCATCAAGATCTTATGCATGCACACACTGCTCAATTCCCTTCAAATCTAAAATTGACCATCCCAAGGCTTTTTTATGCTTCCTTAAAACCTGCAACAACCTTTCCTCTTGATCAAGTGTTAGGTGAGAAGAAATAATAACATGAAAAGAATTATTATTACCTAAGAAAGCATATTTAAGATGAGAAGGAAGTTGTTTTAATTCTTGCTTTGGTGGGTTGTTCTCTTCCTCACTTTTAGTATCAATGTTATCAACAATTGAAATATCTTTAATATGCAAAGTATCATCCACACAATTATTAACAACATCAATTCTAAAGCAATCACTAGAATCCATAGGAAGTTTGCAAGATTTTAGAAGATAAAAAATAATTTCTTCCTGACCTACCCTTAGAGTCAACTTACCATCGTGAACATCGATCAAGGCTCTTACAATTGAAAGGAAAGGTCTTCCAAGGATAAGGGATCCTTCTCTATCTTTATCAATGTCAAGAATAACAAAGTCAATAGGAAAAATAAACTACCTATCTTGACGAGTACGTCTTCCACAATTCCCCTTGGGTATTTGATTGAATGATTTGCTAATTATAGAGACATCCTTGTTGGCTTTAATTCTCCCATTCCTAGCATCTTAAAAACCTCATAAGACATAAGATTAATACTTGCACCTAAATCAGCTAAAGCCTTATCAAAATCAAGATTTCCAATATTACAAGGGATAGAAAAACTTCCTGGATCCTTTCATTTAGGAGGAAATTTATTTTGAATGATTGCACTACACTCCTCTATTAACATTATCGTTTCTTGATCGTCGATCTTCCTTTTCTTGCTCAAAATCTCTTTTAAGAATTTTGCATAACTGGGCATTTTAGCAAGAGCTTCGGCGAAAGGAATATTTATTTGAAACTTTTTGAACACATCAAGAAATTTGAGGAAGCTTTTGTCATCCTTGGATTGCTTGAGTCTTTGAGGAAAATGAATAGATGAAACATAAGGTTTTACCTCCTCTTTCTCCTCAAGATCAATGATAGGAATATCCTTCTTCTCTTTCTTTCCTTCCTCCTTTCTCAAGGGTTCCTCCAATTCTTTTTCGCTCCTCAAAGTAATAGCCTGTACCTGTTCTTTAGGATTTTTCTCAGTATTACTAGGTAACGTACCTTGAGGTCTTGAAGCCATCATGCTTGCAAACTGTCCAAATTGGATTTTTAGATTCCTAATTGCTACTTGTTGAATTTTGTGATTTTTCCTAGTTTCATTCATGAACTCCATGTGAGATTTAGAAAGAGTAGTAAGGAGATCATCATGTACCTTTTTATCTTGTGGAGGAAAGCCTAGTGGTGGATTCAAGGCGTTGTTTGGATTTCCATACGAAAGATTAGGGTGATTTCTCAACCTATTATCATAAGAATTAGAAAATGGGTAATTCTTTCTTCATTGATTCATCACGTAGTTGACTTTCTCCAAATTTTGAGGATTCACATTATCCAACATGCATTCCCCAACTCCATGTTGACCATTACACCTATCATAAGCTTGCACTATAGAATTAGCAAAATTAGTGGTCAACAAATCTAGTTTTCTTACCATATTATCCACCTTAGCATTAAGCGCAGTTACGACATCAATTTCATAGATCCCTGCAGTCTTTTTCCTTTCCAAGGAATTTTGATATTGGCTTTTGCTTGCCATCTCTTCTATCAAATCATAAGCCTCATCAATCCATTTTCTTTCAAAAGATCCTCTAGCAACTGCATCCAAAGTAATCTTAATGTTAGTAGATAATGCATTATAGAAAGTTTGTACATGTAGCCACTTAGGTAGAGCATGATGTAGGCACTTTCTCAACAGGTCCTTGAATCGCTCCCAAGCTTCATATAAGCTTTCTTGATCATGATGAGCAAAAGTTAATATCTCATTGCACAACTTGGTGGTCTTTGAAGATGAAAAGAATTTTGTCAAAATATTTCGAGCTAACTCATCCCATGCGGTAAAACTTCCTGCAGGGCACGATTGTAACCAAGCACGTGCCTTATCTCTCAAGGTGAAAGGAAATAATCTCAACCTAATGGCATCCTCAGAAACTCCATTTTGTTTAAAGGTAGCACAAATTTCCAAGAAATTGGTGATATGGGCGTTTGGATCCTCAATAAGTAACCCTCCATATTGGATTGAGGTAGAAAGCATTTGACTAATGACAAATTTTATCTCAAAATTATTAGGTTCTACCCTAGGCCTGGTGATACTAGAGTTAGTTCGATTGAGAGAAGGGGTAGTGTAATCACGCAAAGTGTGAACAGGATTTCTTCGATTTTGCTCCAACTGGTGTGTAACACCCACTGCCTAATCCCAGAGGACCAGACGACGGGTGACATATTCGGTGCTGAAGCACCGTCTTATCTTACTTAATACATATAGATCATCTATTAGAAGTGTATTCGGTGTCCCGCATGCGAAATGGAAACTTCCCAAGAGGTCACCCATCCTAGGATTTCTGTCAAGCGAGCACGCTTAACCCTGGAATTCTTCCAACTCTCTAGCCATTCCACCAAAAGGCGCCTCTGATGATTAGTTACCCCCTTTTCGATATATGATCTGATTCATTCTTATGTCTCGCATTCCACTACCCTAGCTAGCCTGCCATCCTAAAAGTTCGCCAGGAACACTTTCTACCTGCCCTCTTAGGATCGCTTTGCCGGGTCGGGATGTCACATAGTGCTGCAGTATCTTTTGTTCCTCTTGCTCCACTAAATCATGAATTTTAGCTTCTAATCCAGCCATGGTTGATTGCCTTCATTGTTCACACTCTTGAATCCTTTTTGCAAAGTTATTCCTTTGACAAGTCCTTTCAATTTCTGGATCGAAAATTAAAGGTTCAACCATTTGAGATCGTCTTTGCATAAACACCTGAAAGAAACCTTATAAGGAAAAAAATTAAAATAATAGAAAAATAAATGTCTAAATTAATAATGGATTAATTAGTATTGATATTGGTAACGCCAATCCCTGGCAACAACGTAAAAAACTTGATAGCAATTTTCGCAAGTGTACGAAATCACAACAAGTAATAAAGAGTGAGTAGAGTATCGTCCCACGAAGATTGTATACCAAGTATCAAAATTATTTTAACCTACTATTATTTAAACGACAATAAAGAGGATATTTGTAAAAGCAAAGTAAAATAAATTAAAATAGTAGAAAAGAAATTAAGCAAAAATATCTTATGGAAAGAAATCAAGGTTTAAAAGCTATTAGGGATATTGACTTCACTTATCTCTACCCAATTTATTTTATTAGTTTGTTAATCAATTTTAATTGTTCAAGTAGGAAAAACAACCCTAAAGTCACTAACAAGCTCTCCTGATGTATTGTTAGCTATTTTAATCCCATCTAATTACCTATCTCCCAATAGTGCAACCAAACATGAATTAAATCATTAAGTTTTATGGTTTGTTCAAGAATTCATAACCTAAGGTCATTAAATTATGAAAACACCCCATGAGTCAAACCATATAGCTTCCATATCAAGTTATTGTTCCTATATAATTTATTACCCTTTTTCTTATCCAAAAACCCTTTTTCGATAGTGATTAATAAAATAAATCAAACCATAGGAGAAAATATGTCTGGAAGCATTAAGTTCAATAATAAATTATAATTTGAATAAAGAAAAACAAATCTAATATCATAAATTGGAGTAGAAACTAAGCTACATCAAATCCCTAGTATGAGAGTTTACTTCAACATAGTAATTAAATAAAACTCAATAAAATCTAAAAATAATTCCACAAATAATAAGAATTAATGGAAATAAAATAAAATTAAGAGTTTAAAGATAAAAACTAGTCAAACAATAGCGTAGACGACTCCCTTGATTCTTTACACAACTTGATTGCTTGAAATTTTACAAAGAGAGAAAAACTAAGAAAGAATGGAATAAAGGTCTAAGATCTAAGATTCGATGATCTAATCGATGCCTCTTATTGCTGTTGTGATATCTCTTTATATAGACTTCATAGGGTGTCTTCGAATCCAAGTAGGAAACTGATTTGAATTCAATTCCTTTCTATTTAGGAGTCTTCTTTCATCAGGTTAGGCTTGAGCAATGCTTAAGATGAGTCCTTTTATTATTTTCATGCAGCCCATGCATAGGCCACACCCATATCTCAGATTTATACGGGTTGAATAAATAAATTCGGCCCGGTTGATTTTTCAGTAAGCGCCACGGCCGTGGCATTGCATGGCCTGCCCGTGTACTTTCCTGACTTGGCCATGTTAAGCTTTAAACGTCCAATTTTTAGCCTCAACCTTCTTTGATGCGATTTTTATCTATTTTTCTGCTAAAAACCTTTCAATTCAAGCTTATCAAGAATCACGAGAACTTAATTAAAATATAAAAAATTTAAGTGAAAAACTAATCAAAATAATTAAAAATACTAAAATTTCTAATAAAACTAAGTTAAAAATACTATAAAATATGACCTATCAACCGTCATCCTGAAAGTAGCCAATTGTAGTTTGTTTTCATCGACTGGCTGCCGAAAAGAGAAGGGAGAGAGGAGACAGAGTCGATGCAAGCGAAGAAGAGAGAGGACGAGAGAGTTTTGCTTTCTTATTTTTCTTTTGGAAAGAATACAATTTTGTCCCTATGTTTTGGCATAATTAACTAGTTTGTCTTATATTTTAATTATTACATGATTTTATCCCTATAGTTTATTGTCGTTCAGTTAAAGTATCCCTTCGTCCAGTTTTAGTCATTTTATTGAAGAAGTCAACAAAACGAATTGTGGTCAGAGGAAAAAAAAATTGATTCCCTAATATACCCCTTACAAACCAAACTCGTGTATTTATACAAAGAAACAGAAAAAATTGCAAAAATAAAATCAAAATCACAAATCATTTGTTAAAGAGATAGAGGAAGTTGTAATAAAAAATTAATTACAAAATCGGCGCCCCTCTCTCTCTACCCTTTCTCCATTAAAGTTTTGTTCTCTTTTCTTCGTTGAAACACAAAAGTCAAGTATATAGATACGAGAATGGGCTAATTCTTGTCTCTTGTGACAGTCTCTCCTCATATTTTTAGTTTTATTGCAATTTTTTATTTTTTTATCAAATAAATCATAGATCTATGTCTATCTTGGTTTATATTTGTGTTATTTATATTTCTACTATTGTTTGTATTTTATCATTATCTTGTATGGAGTTAATGACTTCTGCATTTTATATGGAGTATTCATTGTGTTTTTTTTTTTTTGCTTTTGTTTGGTTTTATTTGGACAGGTGTGCAATTTGTGGAGAATTTTTCAACTATACGATGATCTTTATCTTTTGAAGTCGAGTAGTGCAACCTATTTCTGCATTGGATTTAGTGGTTCAAATATTATGTGTTCATCATAAGTACCTAGTTCATGGATAATTAGGCTGTGCACAAAAAATTCGAAGAGTTTATCACTACAAAAATTTAGGCGATTACTGACGGATATTTCTATTGGTAAAATGAATAATTTGGTCGGTAAAATAAATTACCGACGGAATCCAGACGGAAGTATATCGTCAGTAAAAGCCTTGTCGGTAAACTATTAGCTACCAAAAAAAATTATGTTGGTAAATTAGCCACGACATTTGGTCAGTAATTTATTTAATTTTCATCAGTAATTTGGTGGTTAAATCCTTTTATATTTTAGTGGCTAAATGGTTGGCAAATATTTTGGTCAGTAATAGTCGGTATTTCATCGGTAATTTAGTCAGAAAAAGGTCGGTATTTTGTCGTTAAATATGTAATTATTATTTTTAAAATTATATTTTCGTCAATAACCGATGGGTATTCCATCGATAAAATTTGCTAAAAGTCAATTTTTTTATTTTTAAAAATAAATAACCTGTTTCGAATTACCTGTAAAAAAATACATTTAAATTGTAAATAAGTAAATATGTAAATAAGCTAATGTTTACATAATATTAACATAAACAAACATGAGTCATAACTTTACACATAAACAAATATAAGTCTCAAATATAAAAAAGTACTATTATGTTTAATATTGTGTTTTGTTTAGAGAAAGAAAAATATTATGTTTTACTGCAGCCTAAAATAAAGATCTAAGGATCTTGTGACTGATTTCTACTCGGTTGATCATCAGATAGACGTATATCTCTGACTGGATCAACATCATCTCTAGAGACAGGATCATGTGTAACATCATCTGTAGCTGGAGGATTTGTAGGAGGAGTGGGCCTAATGGGTAAATGTTGATGAATCTCATTTATCATATGTGACTGTTGAGCAAGCAACTCTGACTACTGCATCACCAACCTCTCTAGTGTAGCGTGTCGCTCTTGCCTATGGTGAAGGATAATTAGACTGAACTGTATCACCGGAAGTCCCTGCATGCGCAGCCGTTGTAAAATGTGGAGGATAATTAGACTGAGATAAATAGGATGTCGCCTCAGATCCAATCCCATATATTGCTAAAGGTAGCAGGAGTTATTGCTGAAGTTATGATATTTATCATTAGCCTGATAACAACCTATTGCATATGGTGGAGAAATAAGAGAAATCACAGTAAGCAAACTAATCATACACCATTTAAAGTTGATGCAGAAATATTAATATATCCCATTTCTTATATTTTACTGCAGAATTATCAAAGCTCATAAGTACTTAGCTTATAAGTATTAGTATAGAATACAACTACTTAGCTCATAAGTACTTTGTTTATTTATGTGATTTTATATTTATGTGAAAAGTCATTAGGAGTATATTCTCTTCAATTGGAGCACCTGCTTGCAAGAGGAGCAATTGAAGTGACGGATCTGCTGTCAATTGGCTAAGGTAGCTGGTATTCATTACCAAAATCCTAGCTAGGATTGCAGCAGAAGCAGTTTTGATAGCTGACTTGGAATGATCAAGGTCATCTCATCCACTTAAACATATTACAATTAATTTCTAGGGGAGGACATGAAGTGCAGTTAAAATACATATAAAAAGCATCATAAGGTGCACTTGTTTTTATTTTGAATTCCTCAAAAGTCTTAGAACAAGAAGAACTGCACTTACTAGCATGGTACTATTGATCAATGTCATGGATCAAACAAATAAACAAACAATAAATAGCAAAGTCATGGATCAGGTAACGTTTTAAGTCAAACAAACAATAAACCTTTTCTTTGATTCACAGCGGTGAACTTCAACGATATTCATCATGCCCTTAGGGAATTAAGACTACTCAAAGATCTTTTCCATTTTGTGGCTACTTATAGAGAAATGGAAATAAAATCACAAAAACTTCAATTAAATAAAAAAATTTAAATACAAAAGGATTATATGGATGACAGGCTCTTGGAGGTTGACATAGACCCTTAACAATTAAATAAAAAATTTAAAATTCAAAAATGATTTCTCAATATTTCAAATGCCACTAATGAGCCAGTAATGTTTAGAGGAGAAGGCGATTTTAGACCTGTGGACCACCACTCAATATCAGCAGGTAATGTTTCTCAATATCAATAGGCAATATAAATTAATTTCTTGGATACTTGTATATTCTAATATAAAAACTTCATATTCCAGCTCTATGATAATGACTGAACAAGTTCTGTTGCAAGGGCAAGAAATAGCAGTGAATAGGCTTTCAAAAAGTTCTAGCCAAGGTTTGAACGAGTTCAAAAATGCACTTTCTCTCCTAGTTGACAAATAAATTAAATAGTTTATTTTGTGTTAGGGTTTTACAAAGATTAAATAAAAAAAGAGGCAACTGAGAAACGGTGAAATCGTACTTGTTGTAGCAAAATCAACGGCATTTGGACCACCACTCACCGCCCCGACAACAATATGGACTCACCAGCGTCAGCATTAAGCTTTGCTCTATTTTCCGTTAACTTCTATGTCAAAGAAAAAGAATTAGGTGAGCGGCAAAGACAAGAGGGAAGGAACGAAATAGAAGCTACTGTAAATCTGTGGGTTTAAAATGCCTAGCATTTAACGACCAAATTTTCGTCGGTAACAAATTAATAAATTGTTGGTAATTTAATTAAAAAATAAAAAAATTCACAAATATTTAACGACCCATTTGATCAGTAATTCGTAGCTACTTTCTCTCACCATTTATACGCGTGACATTTACCAACCAATTTGGTGGTAATTTTTATTGGTCGGTATTTACTGATGAAATAGCAACCAAAAGTGGTCACTATATTTTTCTAATATTTTTAAAAATTATATAATTTATTTTGGTCGTTGAAGTCGGTAAACCGTCAGTAAATACTAACAGATTGTATTTCATTGCTAATTTCTATTGGTATTTACCGATTTTTTTATAATGTATCTAACTAATCACTTTTGAAGATTTATTAGTTTTTTTCAAATTAACTTTCCAATTTTCATTAGGATTTCTCATTAGATCAGCGAATAATAATTTTTTTAGTTATAATAGTTATTCTATGTCTAGTCTTTAAGAGAAGGATCATGTCTTCCTTGAATTATTTGTATCATTTTGAAGTTTTTTTAATAAAATCCTAATATATTATATACAAATAAATAAATAAATGATCTACTGTTCAAAGCTAAATAGTGAGTTTAACCTAATCCATTTATTAACATGGTATCAGAGTCCATTTGCTTTAATGCCTTGTACCACCTCTTATAAAAATGCCTAAAGAGTGAGTTAGACCCAATCCATTTTATTAGTGGAGCTCTAGGGCTAATTTCATTAAAAAGACCTGAACTATACGAGTAATCATTTAATGGTATACAGCTTCAATTTATAATTTAAAAATACCTAATATTATATTTTTAGACGATAAAATGCATTTTGAAGCGATTGAAGTTTTTCATTGGTCGGAATACCTAATATTAACAAGTAACTTTTTTTAAATAAAAATTCATTTAAAAAATTATGCTATCTACCACCTCAGCATCAATCTTCACCCTCACCCTCCCTCTCTCTCTCTCTCTCTCTCTCTCTCTCTCTTTCTCTCTCTCTCTCTCTCCTTCTATAACTGGATTTTCTCTCTCTTAAACCTATTCATCTTCAACCTGTTGTCTCTCTCTTCAATTCTCTATCTTCAACTCTCCATCTTTAACTCATTTTCTCTCCATTCAACCTATCCTTTTCCACTCCAGTTCCTCTCTCTTCAACCTATTCATCTTCAAAAAGAAAAGAAATTGAATTATCAAGTTGAAGAGATGGAGGAGACCGAAGAGACTTGACTTTTTATCACTACTACATAAGAGTCAGCACCACTACTACCATCGTCCTCAAGAAACAAGATTTTAAAACCTCCAAAAACCAAAAAGTCGAAAAAAAAGTCCTTTTAATAGATATCTTAGATAATGTGATCTAAAATTCTATTTTCGATTACTTATCCCCAATTAACAAAGTTTAATTTTGACCATGCAGTGAAAATTAGTTTTGATTAGGATGTGTTTTTTTCAGGATTTTGTTGGCAGTGTTCCATTCAAGTGGACACTGCCCCATTTGATGTTCTTTTTTTTGTTGAATTTTTTTTCTCTGGTCAAAGTTGGTGGGGGTAAGGTGAACCACCGCACATACATTGTTTTTCTTTCTTTTCTTTTTTGTTCTCTATACATGCATGAGTGTGAGAGAGAGAGAATGTGTGCAAAAACCAAAACAAAGAGAGTATTGCAAAATGAAAAAGGAAAGAAAGAAAGAAAGAAAAGAGAGAGTATGACATATACTCTTGGTGTAATTAATGGGGTATAATTAATTGTGAGTATTTTACTCTAGGATTCTAAAGGAGATTGCTTCAGTGAGATTGACATAAACACTGAGTTTGAGAGTGAGTTTACTCTCGGAATCGCTTCAATAGGGTTGGCATAAACACTGGGTTTGAGAATGAGTTTACTCTCAAGATTGCTTCAGTGGGGTTAGTTTAAACACTTGGTTAAAAGCAAGTTTACTTTCGGGTTTACGTGAGGGGTATACAGATTTTGAGTGGACATAACTCAATAGAAAAATTAGGGTTTATGTGAGGGGTATACAAATATAGTGGGAATTTTTGAGTGGACGTAACTCAATGAAAAAATTACTATATTTGTATATTTTTTTTTATCTTTATGTAGTAAAAGAATTAGTGTTATCCATGGACATAGATAATTTGTCGAACCACGTTAAAATATCGTGTAGGTGGGCACTAGGCACAAGTGAGTCGAAGTGAGCTAAGTTGCCCAAAGTTGAGGGACTGAAGGGACGTGTCTCAAGGGGCAAAATCGCAAGGGTGCAGCATAGCATTCAGGGGAAGAATGTTACGGTCACTAGGTGGAGTAAATGAGTTGCACATGAATTTGCCAAAGGAAGGCAAGTGTGCGACGGAGAAGCCCGCGTGTGCAAGGAGCAGGCTGCCAAGTGGAGGAGACGAGGCAACCAAAGGCATCATCAAACATACCCACTTGACTATGAGGAGGAGATTTATTAGTAGTGTACCATTCAAGTGGGCACTGCCCCATTTGACGTTGTTTTGTGTTTTTGTTGAATTTTTTTGTTTGGTCAAAATTGGTGGGGGTCAAGTAAACCACCACACCTACTTTGTTTCTCTTTCTTTTCTTTTTGTTTTCTATATATGCATGAATGTGTGAGAGAGAATGTGTGCAAAAACCAAAAGAAAGAGAGTATTGCAAAATGAAAAATGAAAGCAAGAAAGAAAAGAGAGAGTAAGGCCCTCGGTGCAATTAATGTGATATAATTAATTGCAAGTATTTTACTTTAAGATTTTAGAGAGGATTATTTCAATAGGGTTAACATAAACACTCGGTTTGAGAGTGCAATTGTTTTAGCGGGGTTAGCATAAACATTGAATTTCAGAGTGAGTTTACTCTCAGGATTGCTTTTGTGGGGTTGGCTTAAACACTAGGTTTGAGAGCAAGTTTACCCTCTTATTTGATAATAATTTTTTAGGGTTTATGTGAGAGGTATATAAATATAGTGAGAATATTTGAGTGCACATAACTCAAAGAAAAAATTTTGATATTTGTATATATTTTTTCTCCTTATGTAGTAAAAGAATTAGTACTATACGTGAATATAGATAATTTACCGAACCATGTTAAAATATCATGTCTCCCATTAATTTCTCAGCAGTATTTACTTATTTTATCTTATTAAATTCATTATAAATAATTTAATCGTCGAGCTATCAAGTTTTCAATAACAAGTTGTGTCGAAATGTATATATTTTTTTCAACAGTGGTATGAAAGCAATTTTTCCTACAAATCTTGATGGATATTTATTCAAAGATTGAATTCGATTGTTTTTTTTGTTAATGGGCTTTTGAGTTTAGTAGAAAATTAGGTATTTCAGCAATGGTGCCATTAGAAATCAGAAATCTTTTTCTAACAACTTGCAGTTTATAATCTGCATAAATTTATTTTTTTCGACACTAAAAAATTGAAAATTCACCATATAGTGTTTTTGGGGGTGATTTTGTCTACTTTGGCTTAATATTTTCTGATGGAAGCATTAACAGAGGTGATAAATTATTTCAAGTTTAGAAACCTGCTTTAAAAATGCTGGTGAAGCTATTAGTGATTTGAGCACCTATTTTCTTGTGAAGCTAACGTGCATTTTTAGATAATGATGACAGATGGTGACTATAATAGTATTAATGGTGATGGCGGTATTAAATTTTGAGAGAGAGAGAGAAATGAGTTGCAGAACGTGAGAGAGAGAGAGAGAGAGAGAGACAGAAAATGAGGGTCATTTGAGGTGGAGGAGAGAATAATTTTTCAAATAAAATTTCATTTGAAAAAGCCACGTGTTAAGTACGCAGCAGTTTGGCCTACAGAAAAATTCAATTGCATAAAAAAGACATTTTAGTATTATAAAATATAAATTTAAATATTTTTAAGTTATAAATTCAAAGTTAATGTCAGATCAATTGATTA
This sequence comes from Jatropha multifida, assembly GCA_948099535.1. NCBI lineage: Eukaryota > Viridiplantae > Streptophyta > Magnoliopsida > Malpighiales > Euphorbiaceae > Jatropha > Jatropha multifida. The sequence goes on from CANUEX010018855.1 coordinate 59,833, forward strand.
CCAAGTATAGGTGACACCTAAATGACCCTTTGTGACTCGTTCTTTTATCTGATTTTTTGTTGGCTTATAGTCACATTCTACTTTTGCATTTCTTTATGCTTTGTTTGGGAAGAGGGGAAGTAAAATAAGGGGGTGAAGGTAAAATGAGGGTGTAAAACCTCACTATTCATTTTTCTCCCAAAATGGAGTGAAAATGAAGTTGAAGAAGGTGTAAAATAAATTTATTTTACATCCACTTTTTATTTTACCTCCTTCACAAACAATGTGTTTTGCAAATCTCAAAAAACTTTCACTCCTTATTTTACACCCAATCAAATAGTGTGTTAGTTTATGTTTGCTCATTTAAGGTAAGGGAAATTTACTATTGAGTCCCTAAATTATTAAATAAATTAATCATCCTCACTTTTTTAAAATACATTATTATATCTCTAAATTTTATGCTCATTCAACCTTTCGATACTTCCGTCGATTTTTTAGGGCTTTTACCGTGAGTCAAAGTGAAAAGACATGATCAACTCAAAGATAAGATTTTTAATGACTAAAATGACCCTCTACCTATAACCTCTTAAAATTATTTACACTTTTATTTATATTTTTAATTTCTTAAAACACCTATATTTATATTTTTAATATCTTAAAATTTAAATAATATATCATAAAAATCAATTAAACTGATTATATATCATTTTTTAAACAGTAAAAGTATCATCTTTGCAATATAGGGAAATTTTATAATTAAATTTGCCAAAAAAAAGTGATTAAAATTAAAAAAACTTAAGAACAAAATTTTTCCCTCGAGAAAAAAAACTTAATTATAAATTTTATAATGCAACTATTCTTTTAAATAAATTCACATACTTGTCAATGCTTTGTTTAGCTAGTAGGGACCATTTTTGGTGAATTATTCAACAACTTGAGTTGATGGGAGCATTAAGGTAGTGTTTCGAGCTGAAGTTAGAGATGAAGAGGCTAAGAGCTTAACAAACGCAAAATCTGCAATAGCATCTACTTATGCATTTAATTTGGCTAGTAAATTGACAAAAGCTATGAGGTTCAATGCTTAGCTAAGGTTAGTTGAAATAACTATAACAAGGATTGAAGCAGGAGAATTCAATTGACAATACCAATTGCTTTCACCCTTAGCAATACTCCCATTGAAATCAGCAATAGTGGTCTTGATTTGAACTTTGCTATCCTTTGAATAGAATATGAAAACATCTTTGAGCTTTTCAGTATTTTGACTTACAGAGACAGACCAGATTGAGACCCTTCGAACCAAGTGGAAAGTGAAATCTTCATTAATATCGTCTCAATTACGAGTTCAAGATCCGTATTTCTTCAAATTCTTAGTGAGTATAAGGAAATTGATATAAACCCATTTGAGAATAGAGAAGAAGACTTTCAAAAGTGATAAAGAGTCAAGAAGAACAATAAAAGAAGCTATGGGCTAATCCTTAAATATTTAATAAAACATGCCTTTAGAGATGGGTTATTTTCACTGGAGGCGCTTGAATTATAGGGGTAATCACTTAATGGGGTACCAACTTCAATTTGTACCTGTAAAATGCCTAAACTCACCAATTCGTAATAGTAAAATGCTTGTCGCCGAAATTGTGAAATTCCGATGGCCGGATTGCTACGTATTTCACGTGTGGCATTTTCTAACCCTCTTATTTTTCATGTCAGCATTTTCCTCTCTCCTCCATCTCAGCATTTTTCTCTCCTTCTCTCTCTTATTTTCCTATTGGGTTTGTAGCCATCGAAGCAATGCATATGGGTTCCACAGATTCCTTTATATTCTCTTCCTTTCTTCTCTCTTCTTTCCTCAAGTTTGCCTCACTTTACATGTGCGTTTTGACTTCACGAAGACCAGTGAAAAAAGATTCCCAAACTCCAAACAAACTAAAGTTTGAGTTGCGATTTAGGGTTCAAGTTAGGAAAAACTTAAATGGGTTTGGAAAGATGGTCTTCGATCTCGCGAACACTAGTGACAAATGATTCTTAAACTCTAAACAATTCTAACGCTTTAGGGTTCCAGTTAGGGGGGGACTTCAAACTATCGATGAATGAGAGAAAAGACTTAAAAAAATACAGAAAAGACGGTTAATCGACAAATTGGAGAGAGAGAGAGGGGTAGGTACGGTTTGATTGCTGAGATGGAGGAGAGAGAAAAATGCTGAAATGGAAAATAAGAGGGTTAAAAAATGCCACGCGTAAAATACATGGCAATCTAGCTATCGAAATTTCACAATTTCGACTACAGGCATTTTACTGTTACCAATTAGTGAGTTTAAGCATTTTACAGATACAAATTGAAATTAGTACCCCATTAAGTGATTACCCTTATATTTCAGACCCCTCCAGTAAAAATAATCCCCTTTAGAGATAGAGATCAAAAGAAGGGGCATTTTTTACTTTTCGATATAAACTAATGGCTAAACCATTTAAAATAGTGTTAAACTAAAATAAAAATTAAGGATATAATTATATATTTAAAAAAATAAAAACGGGCTAATGCATTTAATTAAAATTAAGGGACTAAATAGTAATTCTCTTTAAAAGTAATCTCAGTCCTACAACATGCCCATTTCCACTAGTTTTTTACTAATTTGGAACGTGAAAACTACTAAAAATTAAAAAAAGAAATTTGCAGAATAAAATAAAATGAAATAGGAAACTTCTAGAAGACCGGTAGATGAATGGAATCACGTGATAGAGTTAGCTCAGTAACCATTTGTTTTTGTATAAAAGAAAGAACTTTTTTTTTAAGCAGTAGGCAGTTTCTTATGTAACTACAATTAAATATAATATATTTATATATGTTTATTAATTAAGACAAAGGAACAATCGTCATTAATTTTTTTTCTAGTAATATTTTTATTTGAATAAAAAATTATTTTTAATTGGTTTGCTCAAATACAAAGAGTCTGTTTGGACTGAGGGATTTTATGGAAGAAAGGAAAATATGGAGCCAAAGTCATTTCCTGGGCAGAAAGTGTAAAATTAGGGAGCAAGTAAAATCCTTCCGGGCTCACACGTGTACAATCCAAATTGAATAGAAAATGAGGTATATACGGTGGAAAATGACATTGTTCATTATTAAATTACTGAAACACCCTCCCTGGTTGTACTTTTGTACTGCTGCCATATATTCTAAACTAGCTATATGCTTATGCTGTACAGAAATAATTTAATAAATATTAATTTTTAATATTTATTTAGATTTTTATATCTCATTTTCATTAAAATATTTTCTAATATTTATATAATCGATTGGTAGATAAATAATTTTAAAATTTGCAGTGTTCAAATTTAATTTAACAAATATAGCTAAATGTTTTCTAAATAGTGATTGTGATATTAAATTACTTTTGGATAGAAGAGTGAGGAATCCTCTTTTCCACTTTGACTTTCTACTTAATTCTATTTATTGACATAATCAAGTAAATTTATGATTTTGAAATAGCTATAGGATGAAAAATAAAGAAGAAAAATGAATAATCAATTCTTCATTATTTCCTTCTCTTATTTTCCTGTCGCCTCCTTCCCAGACACAGTGAAAGCATGCTGAGTCCTTTCCGTCAGGCTATATGATTTTGGCTGTTGATGTGTTGGAGGTATGCTTGTCCACGTTAATTACTCACACCATTGTTTCCAACAACATTCAGATATTCCTCAGAAACGACTCAATTTCTTGTTAAGTTTTACAATTTACCCCTGAATTTTTACCAAAAGAACGAAAGTCCATTTAAAAAGAAATAAAATATCAAAATAAAATTTTTATTTAAATAAAATATAATTAAAATGAATTAAATATTTGATTTAAATCAAATAAAATTTGAAAATAATAAATAGTTTAAATTAAATAAATATAATAAAATATTCTTATAATTTTATAATTTTTAAAATGAAATATTTTATTTAATTACGCTATATTTTTTATAATCATTGTATTTTAAATAATTTTTTCCTTTTTTTAAGTTTAAACTTTTTAGATAGTTTTTATTAGTAAAAATATTAAAAAAAGAACAAAAAAATAAATATTGCAATGTAGAGTCTCTTTGGTAATTTTAGCTGTTTTAGTAGCTATTAACTGTTTTACTAAATATTAGCTGTTTTAGATATTAGTTATTAGTGGTATTTAGAATAAAAGTGATTGATATAAATAACTGTTTAATTAATTATTTAATATAAAATAATAAAAAAACATGAAAGCGGATAACAGAGTAAAGACAAGTAATGGGTATATGTATCATAAAAAAATTGTAATACACTAAAGGTTAATGAATATAATGTATGAAATACCGTCTCAAACTCTAAACACCATGATAGATATTGTATTATCGAACGCTATAATTAATTAAGATAGTGTTTTGATAAAATCAAAATTCTAAACACTACTTCAAATACTGCTGCCGAATATGGCCATAGTAAAAATACTGAAATGTGATTATCAAACTTCAAATAATCTAATCTACTTGAGTTTTTTATTTTTTGAATCTCTCACCTCTTTCTTTTTTAATTTCAGACACTCTCTTCCTAATCTTGAATTATTATATTACAATACATTTATGCTCTAACATGTATAGAAAGATAAATTTATCCACATTTATAGTATTTGTTTTATTGTATGCAATATAATTTTTATTCTGGGACCATTAAAATTCAATCAATCAACACATATTATATGTATTTAGATAGTGTTATTTTCAGAGTAGAAAATATTAATGTCAAAATAAAATTTTACAATTTGAATAAATTTGTCATTTTAAATTTTACAAAATGCAGGGCATCGACATTATCAAGATTTGTCATACTTTGATTGCATTATTGAAGATTGAAAAGCTCAAATGAAAGACATCAATTTTCCTGTCTTTTGTAAAAGATTTCAATGTGCTCATTGTTTTGTTAGGGCACTGTTTCTATGTCCAAGAATGAAGCATTAATATAGAGTTTTAAACCATATTGAACACTTGAAAATGGAAATTTTTCCTTTTTAAAATTATTTGGCAACCAGTTATTTGGATCATTATGAAAAAATAAGTAATAAAATATAACTAAAAATTATCTTCCCATTGTTCACTCCTAAAAGTAAATATAAATACTTACGAGTTATGGCTCAATTGGCAATACGAGCTGAGCGTGTGGAAGGTGCTCTTTAATTAGATTTCTACTAAACACACCTGCAAAGAGATGCAAAGAGCTTTAATCAGAACTAAATCCCGAGCCGAATTAAGCGATTCTGATAGTAAAGGTCTAGATATGGATGGTTTAAAAAAAAATTAATTTTAAATTAATTTAAATATTTCTATACATACGACGGAAGCAATCCCAAAAAATTAAGTAATCAATTTAGGTCTTATATAAAGCCCCGGCTAAATCAGAATCCAACAAACTTCAAACTTGAGAAGATGGCTTCTCCAAGACATGGAAATCCCTTACCTTCAACAAAGCTTCATGTATATGATTGCTATGAACATGAAAAAGAAAATCACAAAATCTATAGTTGCAATGATCTAAAACTTTTCAAGAACAAATAGTGCAATAATTACAAATTTTCAAAAAACAAAACAGTACAGTAATTAAAATTTTCCAAAAAAAATTAAATGAAATAAGAATTGAGATTAAAATGAATTAATTCAAAGTATAGTCTAGTAAGAAATGTATCTACAATCGGAAATTAGATGCAGGTACAAAACCCTTATCCCAATATTCAAAAAAAAAAAAATCAAATATTATGATTTAACATGGCGTACTTCTATCTTCCAACTGGACAATTCACTAATGAGTAATTAAGAGTATAGTGAAAATTTTGAATGGATTAAATATGTAAAATTTGGGTTGACTTACATTATAAGTTTGACAACAGAGTAGTTTGCTAAGCGAGACATAATTTTTTAAAACAGGAAGTAAAAAAAATAAAAAATAATTAAACATAAATAAAAAAATTATACAGCATGATATATAGTTTCATTTTTTGCAATTTTTTCTTTTTATGTTAGGAGCATAATGTATGGTGTTATCATATAATTTTAAGAGATAATTTTATCTTTCCATCCAATAAATCACATAGCTTGTTAAATTAATTCTAAGAAGATATAATAAATTATAAACAAGACACCCAATAAGTTGTTAATTGGGTGATAAGTGACCCTCGATCCTCGTAAGGATAAGAACACAAATTTAATCTTCAGAAAATGTACTTTGCTAGAAGGACAAAAAACATTTATGCTTTACGGCCAACGCGATTAAAACATTTATGTTATATTGAAAAAAGTACTATCTCTGTTCTCTTACTTTAGACAAAACAAAATAAGCTTTAGGATTAAGAAAGTATTTAGACATAAATCTTTTTCCATTTTTTGCCAATAATAACTTCAATCATACCTAAATAGATAATTAATAATGAGAAAAGCCAACTTAATCACTGAATATTTCAAGAGTACATTTATTTGTCAAAATCTTTGAATATTACAAAAGTCTCCTTAATTTCAAATTTATTAGAGTTACTTCGTTTTCAAAGATAGGGCACTAGTAAGAAGGAAATTGTACTCAGACATCACCAAGTCATCTTCTTCATATGCTAAGTCCAAAAAGAAGGGCACTGAGTTTATTCTCTAAGATAAAAGGTTGTGTCATATTAGCAAGTTGCACTCTCGGCTTAAAGGCAATTTTTTTAAAATACGGTACAACAATTCAAATCTTACCAAATTATGAAAACTTTCCAAAAAACAGTTATATTCATATTCACGTTCGTAAAATTGAGCATATTTTTATGGAACGCAAATAAACATAGTTCACGAAAGAATTCTAATTAAATTTGTTCAATAAATTTTAAATTTATACCCAGATTAATCAAATGTAATATCAACATAAATATTTTTTTTAAGCAGGGTGCAACAAGTGAAATGTGTGACTATATTTTGTTGTGCTTCATTCGTAAAACTAGTGTACACTTCCTGGAAGAAAGTACAAATTAGGCAACAAGATATTACAATTAATTAAATTTGTGCACAAGCGTGAAATAAAGATTATTCAATGATAGTTTAGACTTTCTATTTTGACATACTTCCTAAAATTTTGATTTAAAGAAAAATTTTTTAGGGCACAGTTAGGTGACGGGAGTATTAAAATAATATTAAAAGCAAAACCCATATATATAATCACAAAGATAAAATACATGTGGGTCTCATTTTTAATATTATTTTAATACTCCCGTTATGACGGGACTCCCATCGTTTAATATTTCCCAATTTTTTATATAAAATAAAGACCTTAAATGAAAATTTTATCTGAAGTAAGAGAAAAAAAAGGTTATTAATTATTGTTGATTGCACACTATTGTTAACATCACAGCGCATATTAGGTTTGGCTGCCTGGACTGGAGTAGAGGGGAAGCTCTGTATCACGTGCCTAACCTAACTACCATATAACCCCTTTTTAGATATAACATAAATGAATATATAAAGGGTCATCGACTCTCACTCGTGCACAGAAAAACATATTCTCATCTTATGTATTAAATTCTCAGTCATACATACCATATGGCACTAAACACACTTCTTCTTCTTTTTCAAGATGTAGCCATATCAGCCATCCTCTTCTTCATTACTAGAATCTTTATTCACTGTCTTCTCAAAAAATCCTCTCGTCGTCTTCCTCCAGGTCCAAAAGGATGGCCGCTTATCGGTGCCTTTCCTCTTCTAGGGACCATGCCTCATGTCACCTTAGCCAAAATGTCCAAAAAATACGGTCCAGTCATGTACTTAAAAATGGGTACGTGCAATATGGTAGTGGCTTCCACTCCAGATGCAGCACGAGCATTTTTAAAAACCGTGGACTTGAATTTCTCGAACCGACCACCTAATGCAGGCGCAACCCATTTAGCTTATAATGCACAGGACATGGTGTTTGCTGACTATGGAGCTAGATGGAAATTTTTACGTAAACTAAGTAATCTTCATATGTTAGGTGGTAAAGCGCTAGAAGATTGGGAAAACGTTAGAGCTGCGGAATTAGGTCATATGCTTCGAGCCATGTGGGATGCTAGCCAAAGAAATGAACCAGTAGTCGTTCCAGAAATGTTAACTTATGCAATGGCTAATGTGATCGGTCAAATCATACTGAGTCGACGAGTTTTCGTTACAAAAGGCAGCGAGTCTAACGAGTTCAAAGATATGGTTGTGGAGTTAATGACTTCTGCTGGGTTTTTTAACATTGGTGATTTTATACCTTCCATTGCATGGATGGATTTACAAGGAATAGAAAGAGGGATGAAGAAATTGCATAAGAAGTTTGATGTTTTATTGACGAAAATGATACAGGAACATATGGCTACTGCTCATCTACGTAAAGGAAAGCCTGATTTTCTTGATGTTGTTATGGCTAACAGAGAAAATTCTGATGGCGAAAGGCTTAGTATAACAAATATTAAAGCTCTTCTTCTGGTATGCATAACGTATATATTCCCTTTTACATTTTTTTCCTGAGCATTGGGAGAGGGATTCGAACCGAATCTATGTACATAACATTAAACTGTACTTTGATGTATATCTTTTACATCTTTGGTTCTACTTTCTTGCTTTCTCAAAATTATTTTTAAATTTCATAAATTTTATTTTGTCTAACCTACTACAATACTGCATTGCATGCCTCGTAATGGAGAATATTAATTGTTCTTATCTTGAGGATTAGGACCAGGTAGATTTTGTATATATTTATCATTATCTTTTGGTTATGATTGACGAGGAGCTTTGAAAAATGAAATAAAAAAAATATATATTTAATGGTTATTGGTCAATACTGCTAACTTAATTTAAGTGCTTAATTACTAGCTTTTGGCTGTTTTTATTTCCATAATATTTTATTCCTAATATGTGGACCATATGTTAGTTTGCTAATTATGTGTTACCTAATATTGCTGATTTATTATTTTTTTGGCAAGAATTTATTCACTGCAGGCACTGATACCTCATCAAGCATAATTGAATGGTCACTAGCTGAAATGTTGAAAAACCCTAGCATTCTTAAACGTGCTCATGATGAGATGGATCAAGTAATTGGCCGGAACCGGCGACTTCAAGAATCGGATTTACCGAAACTTCCATACTTACGAGCCATATGCAAAGAAACGTTTCGAAAACACCCTTCGACGCCTTTGAACCTTCCTAGGGTTTCAACACAAGCATGTGAAGTGAACGGTTATTACATACCCAAAAATACTAGACTTAGTGTCAACATTTGGGCAATAGGTCGGGACCCCGGTGTATGGGAGAATCCATCGGATTTTACGCCGGAAAGATTTTTAATTGAGAAGTATGCAAGAATCGATCCACGAGGAAATGATTTTGAATTGATTCCATTTGGCGCAGGAAGGAGAATTTGTGCTGGGACAAGAATGGGAATTGTGCTAGTTGAGTACATTTTAGGGACTTTAGTGCACTCTTTTGACTGGAAATTGCCTAATGGAGTTAAGGAACTTAATATGGATGAGGCCTTTGGACTTGCATTGCAAAAGGCAGTGCCCCTTTCTGCTCTGGTTAGTCCTAGGCTAGTACCAAGTGCATATGCTTCTTAAACCTTGTGAAGCCCACAAGCTCAATTCACAAGCTATACGCCAAGTTTGCCCTATGAAGCTCTATAGTTTATTATGTTAGTTTCTCATGGCATGTTAATTAATTTAGATCTTGTACTTGTATTTTCCAAATTTGAAGCTATGTACTTTCTCTTAAGAAAAAGGCATTATTAATAAAAGAAATTTTAATAATAAATATTTTTATTTAAAATATAATATAGCTATATTTTATAATTGAAATGCAATTGACACAAAATAATGGGAATAAAGTATATTAAAGATAATAAATAAATAAATAGTTCATGAAGAGTAGCTCGAGTGATAAAACATATTTGAGTTCTATGGAAGGTTCCTATAAGGTTCAATCCATACAATTATTTATAGGGATAAAAGAAACTACTGAAATTTCAAACTAGATTTATTTCATATAAAAAGATATAAGGATAATCATGGAAATAAAAAAATTATAAATAAATAAACAAATTACATTGAGGTACAATAAGAGGCATACGGAAGTAATTTGAATGGAGAAGTTCGGTGGCAAAAGCACTTGCGTAGTTGATTACTATAACTTAAGTCCTAGATTTAATCCTTCACAATGCAAATTGTGGACAGTTAGATGAATACGGGTTTAAATACCTCTTACAAGTATGAAAAAAAAAGGCAAGGAAGTGAAGATGGCCCTGGCCTTTCCTTTTTTCCTTTAAAAAAAAACCTTCTAAGGTAGTGAAAATTTTTAATTTTATCCACAAAATATTAATTTTTTTTTATTTTACTCTCTAACCTTTTATGGCCCTTAATTAACTTTCAATCCTGGCTCCAACTACAATATTCCGAGTTCTAACTAAACAATACAAGAGAATGTAAGTACAAAATTTTAATAATTTCACTTAAGTTTGTGTTTATTTCTGTAAAATAATTTATAAGAAAATAACTTTCTGAAAAATATTTTTCTACAATTTATTTTACGGAAGTCTAAATTTTAACGATAAAAAATTAAGTTCTTTGAGCGGAAAGACTTAATGGTTTATCGAAGTACAGTGTTACAAACAGATAGCCTCAGCCTATTGCAGCTCATACTCATAACTTCATCCTAGAATTCATTAATCGAATCTAAAGATGTGATTCTTATTTGCTACGAAATGGTAATAGATTTAGCCACGTCAGTACGTGTTCCATTAATCTTATTGTTGTTTTGAAATCTAATACACCATAAACTTATTTTTATATAAAGTCGAGTTTATAATAAATAAATTAAAAAATTAAATTTTGAATTGTTTTTCATAAATCACAAATAAAATTCAAATTAAACAATTATAATTACATAAATTATAAAATAATTTTAGTACAAAAAGTTGAGTCATGAATATATTATGATTAATAATGTAGGAGTATATAAAAATTAAATTATAAATATATTATGATCAATAATACAATAAACTTAAAATATTATTTACGTAATGATCTTATAAAGTGAATATATTTTTTTATTTTATTTTAGAAAGTAAATATTAGCTCTTTAATTTTTAAATTTGATAAACTAATGATTTATGGAAAAAAAATATTTGATAGTTTTTGCTCTCGATGAATGCAAGTTTTTTATTATTATAATAAATATAATTAAATAATACATGAATGAGGAATTATTGGTTTTATAAATAGTAAATTATTAGATATTTTTAGATCTAATGACCCACGATTAAGTGGTATTAATCTACATGGAGCATAACTACTTTTCTATAAAAAAATTTTCATTTCTATACAGTAGTCTTACTCTCAAAATTAAAATAATAAAACTGTTCAACTTTTAGGGATATAACTTGGATCGGAATATTCTAATCCAAATCGAAATTCCAAACTAAATGTTAATTTGTAATGAAATTTTAAAATACAGAAAATAAAATGAAATATATTTTTTAAAATATTGGTATATGGAATATGGAATATGGAATGGAAACTAAAAATAAATCTTCATATTCCAATCCATATCCCGAATTTTTATTGTCTTAACTTTCAATTCTGTTTTGTCTTCTTGTCAAAGCTGATGGGTTAAGCATCTTGAGTGGCGCCCATCTTCGATATGCCTATCACTATTTTTTTTTTTTTTTAAGCTCAACTTACACTTTTACGAGCTAATAGTGCACGCCATTAGTACTGTCAAAACGGGATTAAGCCTCTTGATAATTTGACTTCCCCTGTAATTTGTGCGGATATGGACAAAATAATTGAAATACGGGCTTTTTTTATCAAAGCTTGTGCGGACCTAGCCTGACGGGTTCTGCAGGGGGCCTGTATTAGAACAATATATATACATGTTTATAGAAAGTTTGAACAAAAAGGGGAATAAGTCTGGTGGATCTAACATTGGTTAACTTTCTAGAGGACCTAGTTCAATTTTTGAATATGCTTTCCTTTTCTTTTTCCACGTTGAGGCCTTTTACTAAATCAATAAAAAATTTAAAGAACTAAAGAAGTCGTAAAATAAAATAAAATAAAAAGAAAACAAAACAAATAAATGGACATGTTCGGGCCCATCTGCTGGCCCGCATGGGCCGGGCCGAATGGGCCAGGCCGAACTTTAATATTTGAAGCTCGTTTTTAATAGGCCTTTATAAAAAACACGCGTGCATTGAATGTTAAGAATATTTATATCTACCATTTTCATTTATTGTTGAGCTTCAATTTTAAAAAAAAACTTATACTCCGAGGACTTTATAATTTTTTTACCTTAGCTTGCATTCTAAAATTACTATTTAGAGTAACTTTCTCAACATAAAAAATACACTCAAAATGAAATTTTCTCAAAATAAACAAAACAGAGGGAGTGATTTTTTTTTTTCCGATAATGCTACTGCAGGAACATATTCAGAAATACAAAATATTATTCATATTTTATGAATAAAATAAGTGGATATTTAATTATTAAATACTGAGTGGAAGAAAATTATTGCATTAGTGCAATTTCGAATGATTCCTTGATTTTCTTTCTTATTGTATCTTCAGGACACAGGATGTCTAATATAAAGATAAATAATTTATACTCAATATATATTTAAAGTCACAAATCCAATTTTACAGGATTTGACGTGGTAAAACTAAAATAGCATATTAATTTGATTTTAGAATTATATTTTATATAATCACCAATCAAATATAAAATCCAATATTGAATCATATTTATAATTCATATATATATATAAGGCAAAATTATATATAGAATTACTTTTCAAGCGTGAGGAATCTTAGATATACAACTTCTAACGTTGATTTTCGCAAACAATAAGTTATTCTCTCTTTATCCGATTTCGTCAAGAAAGCATCGTAGAAGTTGATCAAGAAAGTAATACCACAAAATCAAAGAAGTGTTGAAACAAATTCATATAATTTGGCTAGAGGTTTACGCTGATAACGTGTTATAAAATATAAAAAATATAATAATATAAAGAGTATAAAAAGAGTAGAGAGAATGAAAATTCTTCTATTAGAATCTTAGCTACATAATCTAAAGGATTAAAGAACTATTTATAAGTTACAAAATATGATCCAAAAGATATAACCTACACATTAAAATATATAGCCCTTTATTTCAAAGGACATAACTTTTAGAGAAATGAATATTTTTTTTAATAAACTTAATGAACATCCATTATATTATATAGTTTTATAACAATTTAAAATTTATTGTTGTATTAATTTTTTGTTATTTTAATTATGAATTTTGGAGAATCTATATATTTTTTATAAAAATTTATTTTTAAATACAATTTGTATTAAATACATTAAAAATTAAAAATATCATAAATAGGTTAAGTGCATCGTATACTAATTAATATAACTTACCTCATGATATTAGGCTGGTTACACGAGTGGTATACGGGTCAACACGACTCATTAACCTCTTTATGATATTAGGCGGATTACACATGTTGTGTTCGTATTACCTGTTTAATTTTCGTGTTGTGTTCATATTGAGAAATTTGACATGATTATTAAACGGATCGTGTTTATGTTGGCCCTAATCGTGTTGCATGTTAGACAAATCCATGTTGAACCTTACACGCCCACCCGTTTTGACACCCTTAGCATTTTCCAACTTAGAAGCTCTAGTCATCCGAGTTATTAATTACAGTACAAGAAAAACTTACCATGGGCTTTTGAGGCGTTAAACTTATGCAAGCCTTAGTGTCAATTCAGCCCAAGACAATGAGCCGTGATATTATCTGTCATGAAGTAACATTATTATTATTCCATTTTTATAAATTAGGACACACCAATTAAAAATAGCATTGCAAAGCTCATTATTTATTTCAAGAAATAACTTGTCTGACCCGATCCATGGCCCCTCTTATAGACCAAACAAATCAAACAAAAAATTTTCTAAAAAGTGTTTAAACTTGATTTTTTTTTTAAGTGTATGGTTAGAAATACTTCTATTTCAATAAGAATTTAAAATTTGATTGGTTTGGTCCATAGATGGTTCATCCATATACAGTCTAGGTATGTTTTTCTCATTTATTTATGGTTTTTGCAGGATATTTGGCTTAAAAGTAGAAAGCTGAGAGTCTGTACCTAGATTAGTGACTGCTTTTCAACATAGCCTTCCACTTATCCTTTGATCTTTGCTTCTTCCTTTCAGAGAAGGAGATATTCTAGCAATAAATACATAAAAAACACAGTAGAAACAAAAGAGAACCAATATTACTCATGGTTTTTTAGGAGAGTTGGCTTCAAAAGCAGAATGCTGAGCATACGTACCTAGATTAGCAACTGCTTTTGTCTATATAACCATCTACTTGTTCTTCGATTCTTGTATTTTCCCCTTTTAGAGAAGGAGCGATTCTGAAGAGAGAGAGAGATAAAAAGAAGGAGATGAAAGGGTATTAAGGATCTAAACATAGGAGATGAGAGTAGAAAGAAGATGAAAGAGACTTGGATGAAAGATAAATAACATTTTTGATTGAAAAAACTACAAATAACAACAATATATATCTATAATCTATCTATACTATATATAAAAGTGGGAATGAGGGGGGAATAATGAGATTATCTATACTAACCTTAGTGAAATTTTAAAAATCCTAACATAACCATAATCGTAGTCAACTTGAAATTACATTTTATATTAATGGGAGATTTGGATAAGTAGTTTGACACTTTTCTTTTTTGAGGGAGGTCGATGGTTCAATTCTCATAGATGAAGCAAATAATCGCTTTAGACCAATAGACTTAAGATACCTGTAGTTAAAAAAACAGAAAAGTATACTCATCTTTTATGTAATCTTTTTTTATTAATTAATTAACTTATTTATTTTAAATTTGCAACTTAAAAAAATAGAGAAATAAAATTAGATCATAGCATTATTTGCTTTTTAATTTTCATTTATTGACTTAGCTATATTTTCTTTTTTGTCTATCAACATCAAATTTTATTAAATTACAATATTTTTAGTTAAAGAAAGAGTTTGTTTCTTATTATATATTGAGTTTTGAAAAGAATTCTATTCTTAATAATAATTTTAATTTTTTTTTGTCATCGAATTAATTTATAACTATTATCATTTTAATTTAGTAAAAGATTTATATCTCCATTGCAAAAGGTAAATGGCCTCTTGATAATTAAATATTTTTAATTTTCTTAATATTTTTTTATTATATTTTAAATTTATTTGACTCGAAAAAAAATAATGTTTATAAAACTGAAAAAAAAACTAAAACTAAAACTATATATTTCTATTTTGAGTCACTTTTTGAGGTTTCAAAAACTTTTGCATATATGCATGTATTTCTTTTTTTAATGTATTGAGCGAGTAATATTGTCATTATCGCAAAAATAATAACCACCATCAAATTAGATCATTTGCTAATTTCTTTTCTTTATCCAGCAGTGAAAAAATAATTTATTATTATTTTTCATTATAATTGTATGTAGATATTAATTTGGGGTTGAGAGTATGAGGTTACAGTTGAAGTGATGATTTAATTTTCTTTTTGGCCACTTATTAAAATTTTAAAAATTTACATTTATAAATTAGGAATTGAAAGGTTATTTATAGGGATTGAGTTGAATTTTATTTTGAGACTACTTTATTAAAAAAAATTAAATTAAATATATCTATAGGGAGGTATTAATTATTTTACTCCTTATATTCTAATTAAATTTTATAGTTTAGTGATAAATATAATTTTATTAATTTTATAGTTTAAATTAATTTAGTTCATGGTTGTAACTTTTATTTAGAGTCTTTACATATTTTTGAATTAGAGCACAATAAAAAGAAATTAATTGAAGCACATAAAAATAAATGTAGCCTTTTTCAGATATTCTATTTAACATTTTAATTAATTAAGTTTCTAAATTCATAAAAATATTATTAAAAATTTTAATTTTTTGTTGATAAATAAAGATAATTTAATTTTGATTGTTTATGTCAATTTCCTATTTGAATCTAAATTCTATTAGGGGGAAGGAGGAGGCGGAACATTAAATTTTTAAAACGTCCCTATCAAATTTATGGATCGTCAAAAATATTATTAAAAATTTTAATTTTATTGAGAAAAAAATAAAGGTAACATTTAATATATAAAATTAAAATATATACTCAATCTTCTATCTCTATTTGCTTTACAGGCAAATTTCTTTCCCTCCAAATCCTTATAAATAGGAAGCTCCATCCTTAACAAGTCTAATAAAATCAATCCTTTTCATTTAATGGATTAATATATCTGCTTTCAATCCTAAATTTTGCTTGCTTCCTTCCACTGTAGGATCCTATGGTTGAACATATATTTATCACAAAAATAAATACACAAACATATAATATATATCAACCTTTTTTTCTTTAACTCTTAAGTATTAATTATATTAATGTGAAATAAAAGTAATTTATTTTTAATTGCTTATACCATACTATATAAAGTATATTTTAAATATGGTAAGCATATAATATGTTTAATTATTATTTTAATAAATATTTAATTTTAAACATGGTTATACTCCAGAGAAAAATGAAGTATTAGAATGTCAGTCACAATTTTAAGGAAAATAATATTATCTGATTTTAAAATAAACTAGTTCTTTCTCATTGGGCATGGAGTTTAGATCTAAAGACACATTGGTGTATATGGACACATCTTTTTCAGTTGCAAGTGGAACATCGATAATATTGAGATCAAAGTGCATCGTTGGATTCATCTTAATCTTTAAGATTCAAGTTATGGACTCTTTTTCATTTAATATGAGATTGTTCTATGGAAGTTGAGGGATTTTTTGTTCTTTCAAAAGTTTAATGCATCCCTCTTCTCTCTTATGCATGAGTGGACTTGCATAAAAATTTTGGTAGGACCTAATGATATTTTAAGGGCAAATTAGAAAAGAAAATAGAAAAAATTACAATTGAACTATCCCTTAATTCTTACAAAATTTAATTTTTGCTATCTAAATAAAACAAAGAAAGTAATTCAAAAGACTATTGAACATGAGAAAAACTGATTCTCATTAGTTGCACAAACTGAGTGTGTGTGCGCGCGTGTTTATATTGATACACAGTAGATTCTCATTAGTTATGCAAACTAAGTGTGTGCGCGTGTATATATAAATAAACAAGCTTTAACTTACAATTAGAAGGCACGTACATTATCTATATTTTTTTTATACTCGTGATCTAATATTTTTAATAATAAACTTAAATTTAATTAAGACTTTCATCAAACCCCAAACCATTAGGTGCCTCTCTCCTTGGCTATCTCTTTTCTTTTTTTCTCTTAGATTTTATTTTCTAAACCATCGTCTTCTTTGGACGGCGGTAGTTTCTTTCCGTATCTTTACAGTTTTTTTGTCTCATTGTGATTTCTTTTCATCCCTTTATATCGTTTTTTTATTTTATTTAATTTTATTTTTAATAATTCTCAAATTTATTACCGTTTGGAATAAAATTTAAATTTAGTTTCACAGATCTGATAGATCTTGAGTTTGAGTATTTTTGCTACCCTCTTAGTGGGTTATCATTTTCTCTTCTCTCATGGGGTTATTCCTTGTTATTGAGGAGCTTTTATGTGGATATTTTATTTCTCTGGGAGTTCAAAATACAAGATGAATTGTTGGTTGCTTGTGTTTGAAAACTTCATATCTTCAAGTTCGGGTAAGTTTCTTTTACCAATGGAGCCTAGTAGTACAATATGTTCCTCCATTAAAGTTTAGTATATAAAACTCTTTTGCAGGTGGTAGTTGTAACAAATTTCCAAAAAAACAATTTTCAGGACAATATTGCGAAAAACTTTTTTTGTCGTCCTATTTGAAAATGGACCAATTTTAACTCAGAAAAATTAACCTTATTTGTATTTTTTATTCATATAGCAATATACTCAACTTATATTCGTTATTAAAGAATTGTTAAGTCTTCAAAAAAAATTAAATTTAAAGATGATAATTCCTAATTGAATTTAAATATTAATCCTTAATAATATTTATTTTTTTATTAAATTTTGATGTTGAAATATGATTTTTTATCTTTAATATCATATACAAATATTAGCCATCATCATAATAATTGAATTAAGTATTAGTTATTTAATACTATAATTTAATTGTATGTTAGGATTATAATTAAGTATATATATTAACTCTTTAATGTCAATAATAAGATATTTATTCTTGAGAATTCTAATTGGATTGGTAACTTCAAATTTAGTTATTAAATTAACCTCGTTA
Source organism: Jatropha multifida (assembly GCA_948099535.1). Lineage (NCBI taxonomy): Eukaryota > Viridiplantae > Streptophyta > Magnoliopsida > Malpighiales > Euphorbiaceae > Jatropha > Jatropha multifida. Next base: position 78,114 of record CANUEX010018855.1, read on the forward strand.
GTTATGAGATAAGTTTTTCTAAATGAAAAAAAGTTGTTAAAATATAATGTTGAAACCATATCTTGCATGTATCCAGTGTAATTTTTTTAAAAAAAAATATCTTCAAAATGAATATAAGATTTAATATATAATTATTGAGTTTCCTAAAATCAAGTATTTATACGTATAATTTTCTACTTGTGTCCAATTTTACTACTAAACATAGACCTTTTGTGTCTAAAAAGGCAAAAGGTTTTTTTTTCTTTTTTGTAATTTAATTGCAATTATAATCTAATCTAATAAACCAATGAAGTCTTGCCTTGACACCAAATCAAATTCAAATTTTGAATCTTACTCTTGCCCCTCTAATTGTGACCTTGTTGAAGAATATTAAGTTTCTTATAAAAATAATAGATTTACCATAAGTAGCATATTTTGTCTGTAACAAACTTTCCATCCAACAGTGACAAATGAAAAATATTTTTTACAACTTATTTCCTATTATTTGATTAAATATTAAGCATGAGTTAAAAGAATATTAGAATTTAACATTTAAGTAGCAAAATAAAAAATTAAATACCAATAAGGGAAGAAGTCTTCAATGTGTCATTAGAACCCAAAATTATTTATAATTGAAGTGACAACAAATTCTTGATAGCCAAAGAAAAAAAAAAGACAAAATAAATAAATTTTTATGGTGACTTTTCTCTAAAACTTCTAAAATAGGATTTTAACTCTTAAGGAAGATTAAACAAATATTCAAATTAGGATTAATGATATTTAATTATTTAATATTAATGAATCATAATTTAATTTATGTCATGTTTATTAATATTAGTTTTATTCGACAGCAACTAAGGTAGCATTTAATATTTTGACTAAAATCAATATTATCTCTATTATTTATATAATTCGGTAATATAATGTAATGCTTGCAAAGTGTTTAGAATTTGAGAGAGCGGATTGCAAAACATTACTCTCTTGAATGTTTAATGTTAGCTAAACAACTACTAACTAATGAAACAACTGACTTTGCTTGAGTCTTGAGGTATTTAACTTTTATGAACGAAAACAAAATTAATTATTTAAAAGTTATTTTCTTTGTTCATAAATAAAACTTATTTTGGAGCAGTTTTGTTATTCATAAATATAAATCATTTGGAGAATATTTGTAAGTAATTAATAATATCTTTTCGATTTTACCCTACTTATATTAAATATAATAATTATTTTTATAATTTTTAAATGGGAAATTTAGTTCAACTAATAAAAATTTTGATATAATTTAGAAGAATTAATTATTTTTTAATGATTACCGCGACTTAGAGGGATTAAAATTAAATATTGTTTGCTGCATTTAGGACCGAATGAGGAGTAAAGAAAAAAGAAAAAGATAAAAGAGTAGGTGTGGGGTGTAATTACAGTTTTATTGCTTATTAGGTAGCAGAGGTGTATATAAATTGACTCCAACTCTTCAATTTGAATCATATTCCACAGAAAGTCAAATTGCAGTGAAACTGTGAAAGATAAGAAAGGAGGGAGGGAGGGAGGGCCAAGAGAGAAAATGAAGGGAAGAAGAGAAGGAATTCGATCATTCTTTGATAAACTCTATCGGATGAACATTTCTTCATCTTCAAAAACCTTCTCTTCCAGGTATGTATCTAATTTCATTGAATTGTTCAAAATTTCCTGAAAAATGAAAGGAGAGCAAGAATTTTAAGTAAAAGTAATAAAATAAAAGATATATTAAAATACTCTGTAACGTTAGAATTCCTCGTATTCTTTCCTTTTCTTAAATTCAGGAAACTTCAAATTAACAATATTACTTATTACAGTTTCAACAAACGCAATCATTTCTCGTGAAGAAAATCAATAGTTCTCCCATGAACAATAAAGCACTAAAAAACGGCAAATAATTTATAAATTTGCATCAAATTCACTAAAATATCAATCAAGCAAAGAAAAATTACATTCTATTATTTAGCAAGACACACGCACGTGATCATTTTTATTTGTGGAGTCTAACATTTTCTTGACAGTACCACACCGAAGAAGAGGTTCCGAAGTGAAAGTGCATAAAAATTTGTTATTTTCTAATAGCTTAACAAATTTTCATACATAAGCTGGAAGTTCAAACATCCCTAATAAAAAATACAAATTAGGAATATTTGAACCCACTCCTTAGTTATGAAAACTTCTCAAGTTACGAACTTTTATCCACTTTGACTTTGAAATCTCTTCTTGGGTGCAGTATTGTCAAGAAGATGTTAGACTAAATAAGTGAACATCTTTTACTGGTGCACTATCAAATGACTGATATTTTATTGAATTTGATGCAAATTTATAAATCATTTGTCATTTTCGGTGCTTTATTATCTATGGAAGAACTACTGATTTCCTTCACAGAGGTCGCGTATTTTGAAACTGCGATGCTTAATGTTATTAATTTGCAATTTCCTAAATTTTTTGAAGGGAAAAAATACAACATATTCTAACGTTGCAAACTGTTTTAATATATTTTTTATCTTATTACAGTTACTTAAAATTCTTGTTCTTATTTTATTTTCCAGAAAATTTTGAACAACTCAATAAGATTAGATGACATTTTAATCAAAATTGGCTGGTAACAAGAGCACGTAAAAGAAAAGGGGAGAAAAATTGAATTTGAATATTAAGGGGGGGCAAAGTGGTAAAATTAAGGTAATATTTGGTACTATTGTGGTTTTTAGTTTTCCGTTTAATTTTGGTTAAAAAAATAAAACATGTTTATTTTTAAACTGTTTAAATTTATTTTTTTAACTTTTTTCAAAATCATTTAAAAAATAAAAAACATGTTTTATAAAATCACAAATCATGATTTACGCCATTATTTTTTATCAATACGCTTCTCTCTTTTCTCTTCTACAAATTTATATAGACATATAGTTTCTCTCTCTCTCCTACACCTTTATATCATATTGAAATCTGTATCAAATTGGATAATTTAAACCTCAGACTCCCCCCTATTTCCTTTAAACTCTATAATCTTATTTAAATTATTTTCTCAAAGTTTTATAATTATTATTCTCCAAGCTGCGCACAATTTTAATTTACTGTTAACATCGATTTGGACCAACTTCCTCGAATGAATAGCCTTATTAATCAAATAGCTCAATATTTGTGGCAAAATTATAATAATTAATTATTATTCTTTTTATATGTATAGAATAATTCATTTTCTTTTGGACATGATTTTTTGTTTTAAATAAAAAAATTATTATTGTAATCTCTTTTCTACCTTTTTTTCTTTGAAAATATAATTTATTAATAATAATATTAAGAATTATATATAAATTTATAGACCAAACATAGAATTTTATTATTAGTAATTAATAGAATTCACTGATCTTTTAACAAAGAAAAGAATTTATATATTTTGAATAAAACTAAAATTAAAAAATATAATATTTTCTTTTTTACCTTATATATATATATATATTAGTTTTTTATATGACATGCATTTCACGTTAACTGTGTTCGTTATGTATTCATTTTTATTTATATAATATTAAAGTATAAATTTTGTTTAGATTAAAATAAATACAAGTAATTAATTTGTATTACATTTTGACGTACAAACTACTTGCTATAATGCCTTTTATGTACTTCATTCTGCTTTCATATAATTAAGTGGTTTCAGAATAAAATTCAACCTAATTCGTAGACCTAATTTTTTACTCTCTAATTTATAAATACAGATTTTTAAAATCATAATAGATGCCCAAAAAGAAAATCAAGTCATCATTCAATCTCCAATCCTGCCCTTATCTTTAAATTAATATTTATATACAACTATAATGAATAATAATAATAATAAATTATTTTTTACTATTAGATTAAAGAAAAGCAATGAGAAGATGATTTGAATTAATAATAAAAGTTACTTTAACTATGGTGGAAGTATAATTTACCTAATGAAATATATACACACAAAGTCTTGAAATATCAAAAAATGACCCAAACAAAACTATGTAGTTCTAATTTTTTCCAGTTTCCTCAATAATATTTTCTTTTAAATCAAACAGATTTAGGAAATAGAAGAAAAAAATATCATGAAATTAAAAATATTTAATAATCAATAGATCATATATTTCTCACAAGGAGATATAAGTCTCCTACTAAATTAAAATGATAGTAATTACAAATTATTTAGTAACGAAAAAAGAAAATAAAAAATTATCATTAAAAATAAATCTCTTTTAAAATTCATCTAACAAAAAATTGTTTTAATGTAAATAGATATATAAATATATCAATAAAAAATTATATATATTTTTTAAATTAAAAAATTTCAATTGTTTACCCTCTCAAATTTTAATATATACATTCCGCTTAAAAATTTACCTTTTAAAAAATATATCCAATCAAATCTTACAAACATAAAAAAATATTAATAAAAACAATATACTTTTTTCTTATTTTTTATCTCTTCTAAATAAAAAATTATATTTGAAAATTTATTTTTAAAAAATACATCCAATCAAATCATATAAATATAAAAAATATATTTTCTTTCTTTTTTTTATCTATATACTAAATGAATTAAATATTTGTAAATAAAATAAAAAATATTTTAAAATCATTATCATATATATTTATTAAAAAATAAATTTAACAAAGATAAAACTTAAAATTTTAATTGTTTAATTATCTATATATATTTATTTAAAAAATAATGTCTTTTAATTTATTAGGAGTGTAATGAGCTAAAATAATACTGCGAGCTACCAATAAATAATAATTTTTACTTACTAAATTAATAAAAACACTTGTGGTCTAGAGGATTCGAACTCAAAATCTTTTATTTCTCGCATAAGTGAGAAAACATTATTAGCTTAAAAATAATTTTATAAATATATTAATAATAAAATGTAATTTTCTAATCTATAACTAAGATTATCTTAAGATATCCTAAATTTTATTATGGACGCTATCGGAAATCTCATTATTCCCCTCTATTTCCATTTTTATATATAGTATAGATAGATATTATATTTTGTTATCTATTTATTTTTATATTTTATTTTACAAAAATAATTGTTACTTTCTCTGACATTCAAATCATGAATCCAAGAAAATAAATAGTCGAATATATTAAGTTTGCTAATGAATTTAACTATTTATAATGTTGAATATTCAAAATATTAATAAAATAAAATTTAACTAAAAATAAGATAAAATATTTATAATATCAATGGATGATTTCATGATAATATATCAATTTAAATTCATTTGTCTTTACACTGATAAACCTAGCTGCTGCTAAAAATAGTTCTAACTCGAATTTCACCAAATCTTATAAATTATATATTAAATTAAAGAAAATATTATAAGAAGTATAATTTTGTTTGTTAATTTCACATTTGATCAACTATTTGGTCAAATCCAACCTTAAATAGTAACTTCAAGATTTCTAACTTTGGTTTAGCTTAAAAACTTTCATAAAACTTAACAATTAATTAAAAAATCATGAATTAATAAGAGAATTATAGATATACAAAAATCAAAATGCAAATGAGAACAACGAGTTACATATAACAAAAAATATATATGTATAAACATAAAAATTATTAAAACAATCAATTATTAAATCAAATGAATTTACTACCGAAAAAATTAGAAAAAATAATAATGAATTGTGAAATTACACTTAGATTTTAAAAATAATATTATCATATAATATAAAAGAATATAGCAATTTACGAGCAAAAACAATAAGTAGTTACGTGTAACGCAAGTTAAAAAAACTAATAATAAAAAAAAAGCAATTATTTTTTGTCTTTAAATTGCAAAAATAAATAATTATTATGTTATTTACAAATTAGTACCTATCTCTTCTACCAAGAGCTTCCTCTCACATCTATTTTGACAAAAATAAATAATTATTATGTTATTTTTAAATTAGTATTTCTCTTTTTTCTAAGGATGTCCTCTCACGTTTGTTTTGAGTGACTAATCCCTTTCGGGTCAAGAGAATAATCATATCTAAAATATTCTTAAGTTGGCGACTCTATGACTCAATCTTACGATCACCAGAGTGAGATTTAGTGCGCTCCAATCATTTGACCAAACTATTTCGAATTAGTACTTATCTCTTTGATGTGAAATTAGAGAGAAAAAAATATATCTAGTTTAATTAAAGTTTATTACATAAAATACATATATAAGTTAATACTAGGAGTAATTGGAAATATACATATATATTCATTCTATGCCACATGGCTTGCTTTGTGTTTGTATATATTAAGTTATTAACTATATATATTCTTGTTGCCTGCAAGCTACTTCGGGTAAACCAACGGTAATTTATTGTGCCGACCTTTGCCGGTTGCTATGATACATTAATTTTGTCATGCTACTACTAGGTTGGTTGTCTATAAGTATGACCCTATATTTTCCTTAAGCAGAACAACACATTCTAAGGAGGCATCAGAGCTAATTAACGTAATCAATTAATCTTCAATGGCTTCTAAAAGTTATCAGTTTGTTGGATTTGCCATTGTTGCAATTATTCTTCCTACCATGGCCATGGCAACTGATTACATAGTTGGTGCTGATCAAGGCTGGAAAGTTGGCGTTAACTACACTGAATGGGCTAAGGACAAAGTGTTTTATGTTGGTGACAGATTAGGTATATGCAATCCACTTTCTTTATTTAATTTTTTCATTCAAAAGCTTGAATTTAGTTTTCAAATTATTTGAAGAGCGCCTAATTTTCAAATTTATAAGAACATGCTTGTTGTTGAATGATATCATCAATTGTTTAGGCATCCATGACTTATATTGACCTAATTTTTTTGTATATATTTGAGTCAAATTAAGCCTATTGAGAAAATAATTTTATCCAATTAGTTCAAAATTGATTTTATAAGTAGAGTGAGATTTATAAGTCCGCGATTAAATTTATTCATAAAAGAAATCTATATTAAAATATAAATTATGGAACTTTTGTATTATAGATCTGTTCGGCAAAATTAATTATTTTAATAGTGTTTAATTGTTAGCTGTTTGAGTAGATTTTCATCAAGGGCTAAGGATTTGTTTTGCAATAGCTTTTTAATTAGCTTTTAGTATTTTAAAAATATTACTTTTTATGATGTTTGGTAATATAGCAGTTGAACTAACTTTTACAAATCAGGGTAATATAAATTAATTTATGTAACGTTTAATTTTTAGTGTTTTATAAAAAGCTACTAAAACAGCTAATAGCTAAATTATTAAACAACTAACGATTACCAAAATAGCTAATTTTGGCAAACAGACCGTAAAAGCTAAAATGTAAATTAGTTAACATTATATAAAATACTATATTAACTTTTAAAAACTAATCCAAATGCTATGTTATCGAATATTATAAAAAATAAATTTTAATATTTTAACTGATCAAAATACTAAAAGCTATTTGAACAGACGTTCTCAAATAAAATCTACGACACAGACTCTCAATTGTCAACTTATAAATTTAAAATGGCAGGTAAAACTAGTCGTTAATAGAGCATTGGTTAGTGCATTACATTTTCTTCGACATACGATAACTTCATACCAACATGTCAAAATTTGTGAAAGTTACTTGGAAAGAAAATGAATTATATTTTTTGTGCAACAAAAAATTGCAGTGTTCCAGTACCAGTCACCACACAATGTCTACAAAGTGAATGGAGATCAGTTCAAGAATTGCATACCATCCAATGCTCTTTTGAACACTGGAAACGACACCGTCCCTCTCAGCAAACCAGGCAAGAAATGGTACATATGCGGTGCTACTGGTCACTGTGAGCAAGGCCAGAAACTAGTCATTAATGTCGAATCCAACGGTCCAGTATCATCACCAGCACCAACTCCAGAATCCAATGGTTCCTACACATTTATCACATCTTGGTTTCACATTTTGATTGCAGCTGTGGTTGCAATAGCAATTGTTACAGTATGATCCTAAGAATCATCATAGACATATTGAGTTCTTCTCAATAATAAGGTTTTACTATGGATACAATATTGTTATTTTATTATTTTTATTTCTGTGTTGTGATGCAGCGCTATCTTCAATAAGCTGCCATTCTTCGTATTAGATTTTTTATTTTCTTTTTTTTTGTGAGGAGTATTTTTGTATTGGCATTCTTTTGAAATGAAATTTATTAACAAATAGGCTCCATTTGTTTCTAGAAAATAACTTGTCTTTTAGAAAATATTTCTCAAGTTACTTTCTACTGTTTGATTGCAATATTGAAAATTTATTAAAAAATGTTAAAATCTTTAGCTCATAAGACCATAAAAATTTTAATAATAATAGAAATTTTATAATTTAAAAGCTTTATTGTTAAATACAAGAAAAATATAAAAAAATGATAAATTATAAAAGTCCTCGATGATCGGTGGTGGTAGTCGATGGTGGCCAGTGACCGGTGGTGGTGGCTATCAATAATTAATAAACAAAAAATATAAATTTAAAAGTCATAATAAGTTTGTTAATATTTGATAATATGAAGTTATTTTTCTTCTTTTACCAGAAAAATATTTTATGTTTCTGAAAGTTCAAATATCAGAAAATTGTGAAAAATATTTTTCTGGAAATAAACGGAGCCTTATTATCTAGTCATGCTCTTGACAATAATTTTTTTTTTTTTTAAGGACAGAAAGATCAAAGCATTATGAGGTTCAATACAAAGAGTGGAAATTATCGAAATTAAGAATTATTTTAAAGAGGAGAAATGAATGTACTTCGCTGACTCATTTCTTGCATGAAATCTCTGTTAAGAATTTCATATCGATCAGATACCCAATTGTAAAGGACATATAAGAGCGATAAACCTTTTAGCATCTGTTGACTTAAGTCAAAATAAAGAGTGGCTGTGGCTCTGTTAGAGGGATTGAAGCTATTCTTAATTTCTAGGAATAAAGAATAGAACTGAGAATTGATAAAAATTTCTAGGAAGCAGCATTTGGTGTCCTCCTTAGTGTAAAGCTGTGAGCCACAGGACGTGAAGTGCACTTCAGCTTCTTCAACTAGTTTTATATTTTCATACCGTCTTTTATTTGGTTTGCATAATTCAATGTTATTCAATGGACATTGTGTTCCAGCTCAGTGATTATATTTATCTTATCACTCAATCATTTATTGATTTAGCTATTATTTATTTATTTTCATTTGATTAAAGGGAATTATGTTAATAAATTTTTTAGATTTATTTCGAATTTAACTATTTTTAATTCGGCATATTCATCAACCTTCATTCGAATTTACCATGTTCAATTGATTTAACTTTACTATTTTCTGTGTATTTTGTTAATGGGCTTTGTCCTTATTAGGCCTTAGATTTTTTGTTCTGATGAACCTTTTGATCTGCGATTAGAAATTTGGCCCATCTTGGTATCTACAGTTTTTTAGTGTCAGGAAAGAGATTCGCACCTAAATCTATTTCAGGTCATAATGCACTTAACACTATACTGTGTCTTAGCGTGCATATTTATTTCTTTTGTTATTCATATTTATATGGTTTGTTTTAATATACAATCTTTGGATATCAGTGTAAAGGTAAATAATTTGGTTAACTTCGGATTCCATATTAATTGATTCAATTGTCTTTGTTTTATAGGTATTAATTAGATATTTTTGCCTAATTAGTTTTTTATTATTATTTAAATTTATATTTAATTTAAGAATTGTAATTATTAATTAGTTGCAGGTTGTATTTCTATGTAATATTTCTCTTGGGTTATAATATTTTATCCATTTTCCCTCTTTTAATTACTTTCATGAATATTATCTACTCAATTAATTTCTGTTTTAAAACGGTGTTGGACCTTTTTCTTTTTCTTTATATGGCCATTAATTGTTGTGGATTTTGTTTATGTATTTGATATGTACGGATTATATAGAATTATAAATATAATTACATAAAAGTTTATTTATACAATAATATATTAAAGAAATTTAAAATATAAAATAAATTTAAACAATTATAGAAGATAGAAGAATCTATCATTTTATTATTAATATATATATATGGAATTCCTAAAAAATACATGTTAGCATGAAAAGGTTTAATGTGTAATTTGAGTATGTATTTTCGGAAATTATCCTAGTGGCCCCCTGAATTTTGCAGGATTCATCATGACTCTATTTTCAGATTTTAGTAATATTTGACACCTTTCCATGCTGATAACAAATTTTTTTGTGTTTTGGCTTTTATACGTTAAATATTGATTTGATATATAATTAGCATACAATAATTTTTACATTTTCAACTATTTAATATGTGTTTAATTGATTTTTTTTAGAAAAATAGGTGTTTAGTTGATATACTTTAGAAGTTTAAGCTTTCAATAAAATAATTTTACAAATTAAAATATTTAATAAATATAATTTTATAAGTATTCAATGGGTCGAAATAAAAGTTGAGAATGACATAATATTAAACATCTTATGTTTAATTGAATTTGATAAGAAATGATGGAGGAATATAATCTTATGTTTTATATAATACAGTAATATATTTTTTTCGTTCCATTTTGTTTACTTATTATTTCTTTTTTAGATATTTAAAAAATATTTGCACGATTTCTAAATCCATACATATAAGCAATTAGTTTTTCCACAATAATCTTTAAATTATTCATTAGATGAAAGACATTTACTAATATCTTACTGAGTTAAGGATAAAGAAACGCAAAAATAATTTTTATTGATTAAATTCTTAATATGCGTATTTTATCAAACTATAAAGGACTTATACTTAACTAAGTCCTAATGACCAATGAACAAAAAATTATAAAATCATGTGACAAAACAATGTGTGAATTTGAAAAGACTATTAACCCATAATTAAATTAGTTAATTTGTATAGATCCGATTGATTTAGACTGATTTTTTTATATTTTAATTATTTCAAATTATAATTATTTAATTAATAAATATTATTAATATTTTTATGACTCACTAATTAAATCATTAATTCACCAATTGAATCAATTAACCACCTATTCAGTTCTTTAACCAAATTAATATCTGGGTTTAATAATACTGATTGATATTGCTTTCAGAACTTGTACGGACTTTTCAAGGCAATTTCGATAAGACATCGCAATATTTTGAGAATCAGATCGATAAGTGAATCGGTAAAAGTAGGAGTTTACTAAATTTGGAGATTCAACCGTGTTTAATACGGTTCAACTGAATTTTTATATATAATATTTTTAAATATATTTATTAAAAAAATTAAAAATATAGGTTAAAAAACACTTTGATATCAAATAGAAAATAGTTTCAAATTTAGCTTTTACAAAAATAACAAGAAAATTAGTAAATAATTTTAAACAAAAATAATAAAATATGACTAAATTTTATAAAAAAATTTAATAATTACAATAGAATATATTATTATTTTGCACTTTTGTCTTTAAAATTAAGCAATTTATTTATTTTAATTAATAGATTTGGAATTTAGGTTTAAAGATAAATAGGCCCAAAAACTAAAAAATAATGGGCCCAGTTTTTTAGAATTCCAAATTAGGAGCCCACGTTTTGTAAGTCAATGTGCAGATTTTGAATCTAACTGATTTTTAACCGATTCGATTCACTGGTTTTTAGCAGGTTTCAGCCGATTTTTATTGATTTAGTCTGGTTTTTTTTACCAAGGGTTTTTGCATGCAATCTGGACAGAATCACAGTCCGGTTTTCAGTTAAACCGGTTGAACCGGCCAGTCCAATCCAATTTTCAGAAGTATGCAAAAAGGTACCATTTAGAAATAATTTTGATGGTAATGCAAAATAAATTGTCCGAACTCAAGTTTTCTTCTAAAATGTAGTCATATTAGTTTGATTATTTTATAAATCACATTAATTATGAATATCTGTATATTAAGATTTTAATAAAATTAATTATACTTGAATACTCTCTAAGAACGGATAATTGTATGTATTTTTCTTATTAATTATGGGCATTTATAAGGTTTAGGATCGATCTATCTATATAAATATAAAATTAATTTTTAAGGCCTAAATTCTTATGCGACAACATATTAGAATATGAAAATTATGACATGATATTTCAATTTTCATTATAATTAATATCTTTTATATTTAAATAAAAATTAAACGTTCTTTATTAAATAATAGAGTTACAATGAAACTAATAAAATTTCATTATAATTGATATATAATAAATATAAAATTTTTTACTAAATAATTTTTATTTTATAAAAAAACTAATGGAGTTATAATAGAGTCATAATTAATAAAAATTAATTCAATAATATAATTAGATTAAGAAATAGAATTATAATATTAATTTCAATTCATCAAAATTTATTTCATTAAGATGGAATATTCTTATACTTAATTTAATTTAAATATATGAGAATTTCAAAGAGAAAAAAGAAATAATTAACTAATATCAATTGAATAACAACAAATTGCTTATATTCATATACAATAGATTATTGATTATAGATATAGATATAATAACTTTGTGATTAATGAATAACTCTTTGGTCTCTAATAAAATTTATAGGTGACGAAACTCTATTATATATGCTCTACTCGTTTATGACTTTTAGCGACGGATAATAGCGACTTTTATTTGCTTTATTATCCCAAATGATCTACACGTGATAATATTTTGTTTTTTTAAATAAAGAAAACAGAAGAATTTACATTGTGTTTGGGAAGGAAGAATTTTATGGGAGGAAAGAAAATATGGCTAGAAAATAAGTAGAGAAAGTTACTTTTTTGGAAAGTGAGAGTAAAATATGAGAGAGGAAAATTTCCTGAACCCACAAAGAGTTAATATCTCCAAATTGAAGAGAAAGTTGGAGAGCATTGAGAGGAAAATATCACTATTCATAGAAAATGACTAAAATAACCTTGACTTAATGGGTTATTTATTTTATTGTGGTTAACAATTATATTTTACATTAGTTAATTAAAATCGTTTAGTGCCTGCTCATGACTTTATAAATATAAATACATAATTCTGTCACTATTTGTTTTCTATTAAAATATTATTCAAATCAATTAAATGGTGAATAATACATAGAAATTGATTTTGGTTTATTAATTTTATTGGGACTGTATTTATATGTCACAAATACAAAAGGTAAAATCATGCATTTATAATTACGATATTTTTCTAAACAAATTAAAATAATGATATTTTCTTTACTTTTTTTCGTTTTTCTTGCAATTCTAATATGCTGTGAAAAATAAACGATAAAGTATTCTACAATTATTTTATCTTAGAGAAGTTAGACTTATTAGTTTTATTAAAATAATATTTATATTACATGCGTATAAAGGATAAAATTGTAACTTTGCACTAATATTATTTTTTTTCCTCCATAATTTGAATCTTTCCGAACAAATGAAAATATTTTTATTTTTCTTCTCTCCTTTTATATTCCTTCCATCCCAAGTATAGGATGAAAAATAATGAGAGAAAATAAATAATATAATTTGAATCTTTTCGTACAAATGAAAATACTTTTATTTTCCTTCCTCTCACATCTTCCTTTCTCCCCTTTCCAAACATAACTAATCATTTGGGTAGTGTAAGAAAATATCACTGGACGCCATTGATTGCGTGGCACGAATTTGAATGTCACTCTTGCCTCTATTATTGGTGACATTGAAATAAAGAGCCAACAGAGGCACCATAAAAGGTGTTCCAGCCTTTTACTTGAAATACAAAAAATAAAATCACAAGTACACTGGTGTCTCGTGTGTCACGTACTATTGCTTTTATTCCACAATATTTATTATATATAAAATTTTATATTTCTTAAAAAGTATTAAAATTATTAAAATTATAATAAATTATTAAATAAATTTATTACCTATTTAAATTAAAAAAATAATATTATTAATCATATATAAAAGGTAAATATAAAAAAAATATTTATTATTTTTTTAAATTATAAATATAATAAGTGTTATGAAACGGAGACAATATTAATTTCTGTGCTATGGGCCCATATGGGCCCATTCACATGATCTATCCACCATTCCATGGACTTCATGGGACCAAATCCCTCACCCATCTCTTAATAATGGAAAAGTTATGATACGATTCTTTTAATTTGCTAAATATAATTAGTCCATTATTGTATTTTAGAAAATAGATTAAAATATTTTTATAATTTATTTTTAATAAATTATAAGGTCTTTTCATCTAATTTTTGCATTTTTTCGTTAAATAGTTTATGAAATAATGAAAATATCTATTTTATCTTTAAAAAAGCAATGACAGATTAATTGAATTTTTCAAATCACGGGATTTTCTATTGTAAGTTTCTATCTTTTAACATTTGTGTTTTTTTATTGACTTAACTAAAAATATGCAAAATTGGATAACAAGATCTAGTAGTATAACGGAAGCAAAATATATGGCCAAATTTATATTTTAAAAAAGACAAAAATAGTCTAGTTGCATTTTGCAAATTACAAGGATCGTACTGTAAAATCATATTTTTTTAACTACTTAAATTTTCTACTCGCTTCATTCCACCTTGATAGCAATGAAGGTACTACTCCCCTTGTCATGACCCAAAACCGTGGGCCGGACCGACACTAGGACCTAGGTAAGCTTAAGGCACCCGAGGCCCGTAGTAAGCCTAAACTATCACAACTCATCCCTATTATCATTTGACTATCGGAATAGTAAGCCCATATTAAGACATTTTCATAAAACAATTAGAGTTATTAATTATAACTCAGCATTAGTAATGCACACTATTTGCAGCTCGGGCCCACATCCATATAATAAAAATATTTTCTCATACAAATATTTATTTGTCATAATATGTTCAAACTATTTCTATTATACAGTCTCC